>JBAMJV010006785.1:0-163937 GCA_037951105.1 Echinarachnius parma | reverse complement strand
AGAGGCGTTTGAAGACAATAGTTATGTGTATTCAAACATTTCGCAGTGCATTAACTGGAATCAGTACTATACCACGTGTAACATAAGCGAGGAGAATCCGTTCTTAAGTTCGATATCCTTCGACAATATACTCTAACGCATGGATCGCCATATTTCAGGTAAGAATCAGACACTAACAAAAAAAAACATTATTTTGCCATGTTCTTCCATTTATCTTCTTTTTATTGTAAACAAACATTCCTTATATCATTCACTTTATGATTATCTTAGATCACATTTGTTCTCGTCATTTTATTCTTGTTTTTTTGTGTAATTTTCAAGAAAAATTTACTTGTGTTCATGTGTATATGTATTTGATTTTAATCCATGAAAATACAATGTTTCTTTTCAGATTAATAGATTTTACTTCATAAAAATATGTTTATTTTCAGATTGATTGATTTTACTTCATACAAATGCAATGTTGTTGTTTTTTTAGATTGTTAACTCCAATTTCATCAATCATATTTTCAAGGAATGTCTGGACAGAAATTTCTTTCAAATCATTAAAAAAAAAAATTTAAAATCTTCCATGTAGACAGATTTCCTAAGAGAAAATTGGACTTTGCCAGGAATATAAACTTTTTTTCTGCAGGATATTATAACGTTGAAGCCAGTATGAACCCTGGCTGGCTTTCATGATTTGTATAAATGTTTAATACTTTTGTGGTTTATGTATCAATAATTTCTCCTTAATTCAGAATGTTTGTATGAGGCATGGATCATATTAACAAATTTGTTTTCAAGAGAAATCTTAATCAAAGATTTGCATTACTTGTGTTTCAACACATATCTATTAGATAAAAATGCTGGATTATTGTGTGTATGCGTGTGTGTGTGTGTGTGTGTGTGTGTGTGTTTGTTTGTTTGTTTGTTGTGTATGAGGGTGTTTATGTGCTAAAGGGTGTGTTTATCTATGTATGTGTGATTATGTGGCTTTATAGGTCATTTCTTTTTCATTTGTAGGGATGGTAAATAAATATAGCTAATCTGATAATATTTTACATTTTAATGATCAAAGTGAATCCGCTTTGCCAAATTGTATATACTGGGTAGGAAGCATTGTAGTACTGTTGTACTAATAGTAAAGACATATTCCGCAGGACATTCACTCCCTGACAAGTCTTTTTATGGAGCATTATAAATCAACTAGGACCAAGAGATATATCATATGGACGTAGCGCAAATAATCAGAGCCAGTGCTCACATCAACACAAGTAGACATTTCCATTTAAAGGGAGCTGGTATCACTTAAAATATTTTTTTAACCATTCTTTCAAATATTGATATTTTGATTCATGAGGACAACTTTAGATATGGAAAACAAACATATAAGTGGAAATACTGTAAGTGTAGTTTTGCAAGCAGTTATGAAAGCAAATCATTTGGGTTTGCAGAAACCATTTTGGAAAGTTAGGGAAATCATCAATATCTTCATACTCTAAGATCTCAAGAACATTTGAATGATTGTCATTTTATAAACTGATTAACCTGTACATATTATTTCATTATCTAGCCTGTAAATAAAACTTCTGATATTTCGGCACATTTAATTGTCAGCAGGAAAGACATACAGGTTATATATATTCAAGAATTGCTTTCTTCCTGCTGGGTAGCTTTTGGAGGCTCACTAGGCATGTGGTTTTTTTTTTCAAACTTGGAATGCAGTGTAATGTTTATTACATATTTTATACTTTTCTATGAGCCTTTCTTTTGTCTTTATGTTGGATAAATCATACCAATAATAATTTAATCTCGGCTTTGCAATTTGTACTCGGTTAATTTCATCCAGTACCTTTAATAAAGCTGTGGTAGTGTTCAGTTGAAAGAGACTTCTAGGGTTGATCCATTCCCCGCAGTAATTATAAACAATCCCGGGTTAGTGCATTGTGCTGGATGTCATGCACACAAACACTGGAAGATGTATGACCTTTTTCCATGGCATCATTTAATTCTCAGTTTACTTTCTTCATTTTTTTTTAAATATAAGGAAATTAAATGGGCTCTTTTTTTGTCTACATGCCGGATGAATAATGGTACAAATTCAATCTCAGAAGTGACAAGTTTGCAATCTTTCTTCCGAATATATCATCTGAAACCTTAAATAAAGTTGTGGTAGTGTTTAGTTGAAGGAAGCTCATCAATTCCCAGCAGTAATTATAAACAATCACATGCTAGTGCCTTGTGCTGGATGTCATGCACACAAACACTGGAAGATGTATTCCTTTTCCCATGGCATCATTCAATTCTGAGTTTACTTTCTTCATTTTTTATAAGGAAATTAACCCATTGACTACGGGAACCGAGTGGGTTTTGTACAAAGTCTATGCAGTTTTCAGAATCTTGTAGTGAACAGGTTAAATGGACTCTTTTTTTTCTACATGTTGGATAAAATATGGTAATGATTTATTCTCAGAAGTGACAAGTTTGCATTGTGTCCTCTAAATATATCATCCAGAACATTTTTAAGAAGTGGTAGTGTTCAGGTGATGGAAGCTCCTAGGGTCCATCGGTTCCCAGCACTAATTATATACAATACAAGGCTATAATGCCTTGTGGTAGATATCATGCCCAAACACAGATAGATTTATTCCTTTTTCCCATGGCATCTTTTAATTCTGAGTTGACTTTCTTCATTTTTTTTTAAATATAAGGAAATTAAATGGGCTCTTTTTTGTCTACATGCCGGATGAATAATGGTACATATTCAATCTCAGAAGTGACAAGTTTGCATTGTGTCCTCCAAATATATCATCCAGAACCTTTTTAAGTAGTGGTAGTGTTCATGTAATCGAAGCTCCTAGGGTCCATCGGTTCCCAGCAGTAATTATAAACAATCCCAAGCTTGTGCCTAGAGATGGATGTCATGCACGAACACAGGGAGGTTTTTTTCTATTCTCATGGCATCATTGAATTCTGAGTTTCCTTCTTTTTCCCCCCCTTTTTTATGAAGACATTCTGAAACATTCCATTAGATGGAAAGATAAAAACAAACTAGCATACATACATACAAAACATTCCCACATCCCATTTTGTGAAATTATTAAAGTGAGAATCATTAAAGCGCCCTGTACAAAAACAGTTAAACGTCTCAGTATACAATCAGATTAAAAAGCAGTTCCCTTGATTTGATAATGCAGCTATTTCATTGCAGGATTAGTGTGGAAATGTTCCGCCGATTATCAAGACACCTAGGAATGAACTTTGATGAGAAGATTATGTTTAATAAAATAGAAAACATTTTTTACATGGATCCTTATAGAACGATGACATCAATTATATATTTTGGGGTTTTATACTTTAAGTGACATTTTTATTCATCCATGACTAAGCTATCGAACATACATGCAGTACAAGCATAGATTGGCACTGTAAATGTTGTGGCCCTTACAAACATGATTGGGATGACGGTGACGTATCCTTCCGCAATCGATCGCAGCCGCATCAGCGAGTGACACCCCCGGGGCAGCGGACATTCCCCGCACTCTCTCGCAGTCTGGGTGAACAAATAATATCTCATTTAGAATGCAGCGTTTGGACGGGAAGTGTCTGCTCACTAAGCCGTACTTCAAGTAGGGTTCTAGATAAGTCAAGTGTACTCGCCTCCCCTGCTTATATTCTGATCCTCGAAGGTGACCTTTCAGCCAATTGTGTCAAATTTCGCCATGGTAACTGTAGGTGTTTTAGTCTTTCATTTGTATGTTCCTCTCAGTTTAAACTCATTAAGGATTATTGTTCCTTAAATGTTGCAAATATCCTTGGGGCTGTGTTTCTCAATTACTGCAGTGTTTGCAAATTTCCTTTACACAGATAAGTTACAGTCAAGATATGAGTAAAAATGAAAGCAAAGAAAATGACAAGAACACATGGTTCCGAGGAATGCTACATGTAATGCTTTTATAAAAACAAATCTGAGGTTATTTTCATATCTTTATATTTTGCAGTAAAATATTAAAGGGTTCTGGATTATATTCAAGACCTATGTTCATATGGCTGCTGATATTCTAACTCCAGACTGAACAGTTTTGAACATCCTTTGACAATGATACAAAGTACTTCGCAAGTGAAGATTACAGTGGCACCCTCGCGCAATGCAAACATAGGCACTAGCATCAAGTATTTGCAGGTATTATTCGCTTGTGTCTATCTGAAAGTACCTTTAAAGGGGAATGAAACACTGGCATGTTTGCTTTAAGCAATACTATTACTGATAAGTGCACAATGCCTGTCACTACTAGATGTATATTTCCTCTTGGGTATCATTAATAATGAAAAATAATCATATTTTTTTTAACCACTATCAACTGTACCATATGAAACGTCATCTGAGCACATCTGAGCGTGCACTAACAAAAGCAGGTTAGTGCTGTCGGTGGTTACGTAACCAGCTTTTGTTACTGTGAAACAAATTACGCAGCCTCCAGTGTTCAGTCAAAAAAGATGAAAGTGGTTTAAAAAACATTGATTATTTTTATTATTAGTGATACTCAACAGGAAATATACGACTCGAAGTGAGGAGAATTATGCACTTATCAGTAACAGGAAGCGAACATTTCAGCGTTTGTCTCCCCTTTAATATCTAGTTAGCGCGCAAACATAGACGCTAGCATCAGCATCTGCAGGTATTACGCTTGCATCCATCTATAAGTACCTTTAATACGGATGTGTTCCCAGGGTACCAGAATGTAGCCACCTACTGGTAGAGAATGTAACACGCTTCCTACTCCAGCGGTGATACGAGCAAGCTATATCCAGATTAGGGACAGGAAGCCATTAAATAAGGGAACAAAGCAGAACTTAGTAAGCGAATGTAGTAAATCATACAAAATATCAACAAGAACTTTCTTACGTTTGAAGCGTATCATGTAAACAATCCGTTGGGAAAGAACTTTCCCCTATTCTTCATCACATGGTGATATGTGCAGCCAGCTTAATTGCTGTTTGCATGCTAGAAAGTCTCTAATGTATAAACATTTATGTAAAGATACAAATCATGTTAGAATGTTCTGCTCAATGCAGTGCAGGAAGGTAGTAATGTCGCTTTAGTGCAGAAAGGTCACTAATGTAGGACTCTTCCTCATGCTGTGATATGTGGTGTGGGCTAAATTGTTTACGCTGCATTTTTCCTACTCATGCAGTTACTTTGTCAGCAGGTCAGAGTGATAAGGGCATGCAGTTTGCTTTAGCTAAATTGAGTTATATGATCATATTCGGAGCTTCCTCTGTATGATCCCAAAATCTTTAGAAAATGATTATTTTGTATTTTTGATATATTAATTAAAAAACATAACAGAGCTAACTATGTTTTATATGGTACTTCTAAACTTCAATCATGATTATCTCTGAAGTACTAAAAGTGACTTCCCAGCTAGCTACCTGACGTCGGGCCGATGTCGGAAGTTGGTTGCCGGATGTCGGCATATCGCCGTTGGCTCGAGGTTAAAATGTCCGCCAGCCCAACATCTTCACGACGTCATTTTTGTGATATATTGGCATAACGTCATTTTCCGACAATGGCCCAACATCATCTCATGACATGATGTTGGGCCATTGTCGGAAAATGACGTTATGCCAATATATCACAAAAATGACGTCGTGACGATGTTGGGCTGGCGGACATTTTAACCTCGAGCCAACGGCGATATGCCGACATCCGGCAACCAACTTCAGGTGGCTAGCTGGGTTAGCGCCCTTCTACTTTCAACCGATGTTGCATGTGTGCATGAAATGCCTGTTTAGTGCCAGAAAGTTGCTAATGTAGCACTGTTCTTACTATCGTAGGGATACATGTACGGAATGTGGTATGGGCTAATATGTGAAATTTAATGTTATTCAGTATGATTAGAGAAAAATACTTCTCACTTCACTGCAGGAAGGTGACTGATGAAGAGCTACACAGATACTAAAAGAAAGGACATAATACATTTAATGGTAGAAATAGCGTGAAAGTGTTGGAATGAAATAAAGGACTCCGACAAAAGAGGGTAAACTAAAATCTAAAAATATTGGACAGAAAATGAAGAGCTAGGCAAAAAACTAGGTTGTAATACATTTCATCAGAGAAGTAGCCTGAAATTACCTGAATTACATCAGGGACTGAAAAGAAGGTATACTAAAATCTGATTATGTTGAAAAGAAACTAAAGAGCCAGACAAAAGACTAACAAAAAGAATGTAGTACATTTCATCAGAGTGCCAGCCTGAAAGTCACGGTGTTGGAATTAAATAAAGGACCGAGACGAGAGACGAATTAGAGGATGTAATATATTCACGCGAGTTTGATCCCACTTTCATTTGCCGCGATACCCAGGGACCAGGCGCGCTAATAATGTGTCTGATTCCTCGTAGACCAGTGCAGCATTGGTGATGTAGCTGCAGGTCATCAAAGATGTGAGGGGGAGGGGGGCAAAGAGTGCTGAGTTTGCCATGTTTGAGGCAGCTAGTGCCACGAATAAAATGGGCACAGTTCTATAACTTTAGGTCAATCTGCTTTAGTGACATCCTGTCTATAAAGACCACATATGATTATAAAGCAGCGTCTCTGATAGGAATAAAGCAGTTTGCATGTGAATTAATCTGTCTGTAGAGTCCGCTAGTCTGCTTATAGAGACAAACTTTTATGTTTCTCTTGGGTGGTCTTTATAGACAGGTTGAAATGTTTTATGTATTTTCATCTCATAAGACAATTCTTAAAATTAGCACAGTCCCACTAGCCCAGGGCCACTAAATATTAGCGTCTGGCCACCAAATATAATAGATATTCAATTCCACTGGCCCAAACAGGCATCCACAAATAACAGAGTTTTCAATGTTTTTCTTTGTTTTGGACCACAGGATTTACATGTAGGTTTGGGGGCTACTAGAATTTAACAAATTTATTTCAATTGCCCGGCTAGGCCTCAAAGCAAGAAATGTTATTTCTAGCATTGCATGAGAGGTGGGCAGTTGAAGGTGAGGTGCAAGTTCTCACTTTCAGGGAGTTACCCCTACCCCCATCCCCCCCTGTAACTTCAGTGCATGTAATATGAGACATTAATGTGATCGCATTGACGTCATCGGTGCAAGGTGGCGAGGGCCTCAGCACCTGATTACATCAAACAAGAGCGCAGACCATTTTTTCTGGAAAACCTTTTTTTCCCTATTAGCTAAACTGGCGGACAGTGAGGTAGCTGATGAGTGAGGGGGTATACAAGGGCAAAGTATCTGAAGTAGAAATCTTGTCTCAGTACTTGATTACATCAAACAAGAGCGCAGACTACTTTACTTCATTATTTATACTGGCCAACAATGACGTAGCCGGTGGGTGATGCAAGGGGAGAGTATCTGCCCTCCCTTCCTCCCACCCCCACCCCACAGGATTAATAATCTTATCACCGTTCGTTATTACATCATACAAGGTTGCAGACTACTTTCCCTAATGTTTTCCCCTATTAGCCAAACTGGCCAACAATGACATAGCCAGTGGATGAGGGGGGATGCAAGGGGAGAGCATCTGCCCTCCCTCCCCCCCCCCCCCCCCCCGAGTAAAAAATCTTATCTTAGTACTTTATTACATCAAACAAGTGCGCAGATTACTTTCCAGAATTACCCCCCCCCCCTTATTAGCTTAACTGGCCAGCAGTGACTTAGCAGGTGAATGAGAGGATGCAAGGGAAGATTATCTACCCCAGTCTGTAGTAGAAATCAGCACCCAGTTTCATCAAACAAGTGCACATGCTACTCAATCCTATTTTCTCCACAGCCCTTTTTGCCCTATTTGTGAATTTGCTACCCATCAGAATTGTACCCTGGCTATGCCATTGATGGCGAGGAGGAGGGGGAGGGGGGGGGGGGTCAGCACCCAGTTTCATCAAACAAGTGTGCATACTACTCAATCCCATTTTCCCCCGTGCCCTTTTTGCTCTTATTTGCTAAACTGCCCAACATTTTAGGTCTAATGCATTTTCATTCTTGTACATTCCAAATATAAATCACATAGTGGATAACATTCTTCCGTTGTACATGTATGCTTGATATAATGTGTAGGAGCAGACTAACGTTGTCATTTACCTAGCGGTTAATGGAGTCTGTAACTGAACAAATGATGACATGCATATATTAAATTACAGATTAGCCTTAAAAACATGAGAAGAGAAATGATATAGAAGGGAATAAAAGGGACTGTCCCCTATGAGTTGTTGACTCCCTTCATGCTGTGGGCACATGATGTTTATCATTCTTAAAGATACTGTCCTTATTTTGTTCCAAAGTTGCAAGATTAGTGTGTTAAATGAAAGAAAACACCTGAGAATGTTGGAACTTCAATATTTTGTTTCAAGAAAATTAAACATTTCCGTTGTCTTTCAAGAGAATATCACATTAGTAGTGAATAACCTGTGTAATAAGAAGCCATGGTCTGACCTTGCTGGTTGCTACATAACCAAATTCTAATTATGGTATTCATTCCATCTTTAATTTCCTATAACCCAATGTTATTACGTCCACAATATACCAGTTGACAAAATTATTGGTTATTTTTAAATTGTGGGAGTAGCTGTAGACTTTTGAAATATGTTTACATTTATAGTGATTAAAGTACGAAGCAAGATTTCAAGTTGGTGCAATGTTAATTTTTCACTGATTTGCATGTTCAAAATTGAGTATTTTTAACCCATTCTAGACTATTCTCCATTCACCAGTGGGAGTATTTTGAATCCATTCTAGACTATTCTCCATTTACCAGTGGGAGTATTTTGAACCCATTCTAGACTATTCTCCATTCACCAGTAGGAGTATTTTGAACCCATTCTAGACTATTCTCCATTCACCAGTGGGAGTTTTTTTAACCCATTCTAGACTATTCTCCATTCACCAGTGGGAGTATTTTGAACCCATTCTAGACTATTCTCCATTCACCAGTGGGAGTATTTTTAACCCATTCTAGACTATTCTCCATTCACCAGTGGGAGTATTTTGAACCCATTCTAGACTATTCTCCATTCACCAGTGGGAGTATTTAAAACCCATTCTAGACTATTCTCCATTCACCAGTGGGAGTATTTATAACCCATTCTAGACTATTCTCCATTCACCAGTGGGAGTATTTTTAACCCATTCTAGACTATTCTCCATTCACCATTGGGAGTATTTTTAACCCATTCTAGACTATTCTCCATTCACCAGTGGGAGTATTATTAGGACCATGCAGTCCTGGATGAGTTAATTATGTTTTATGATATCCAAGGGCTTCCTGTTGTATAGCACCAGAGAAAAATACATAGTCTAAACATATATATTTATTGGCATTGGCATTTATGGTGAAATACATTCAAGTTTGTTTGATTTATTGTCCATTGACTTCATGGAAATTGGAAGAGTTTTGTTGCAGAAGGCAATATCTCAATTTTTGTCAAATTTGAGGTACCAAAATCAGAACTCTGAAGTCATGTATGTTTGTAATTAGGCCTACGTGAGTGAAACAGTAGTATACCTATGGGGTGGGGAGGGGGTGGGGGGGGGGGGGGGGTCATGGGTGCATGACGGCATATGTACTGCCAATAATTTGACAAGAACAATACAAACACAACTTTGGCAAAATGCTTTCTAAAAAAAGAGAAATACATAGAATTGTTATATACCACTGGGGTGAAGATGCAAAGAGTGTGCATGTTGGTTCTATTTGTATGTTTGTGTGAATTGTTTGTATATGTGTATGTATGAAGTATGTGTGTTAGGAAACTCGTTATATTGATTTAGGTGCTATATACTAATGTTTTCCTCTTTCAGGCATATTAACCTGTTGATGTAGCTGCAACGGATGCTTTCATACAAATCGTAAATGTGTTGCACTTTGTATTTCATAAATTCCAGTCATAGTCGAAAAGTTTTGTAGTAAAATGGAATATCTCAATGTTTGTTAATTTGACATATTTGTGACTGAAACTACTGAAATGTATGGAAAATAATAAGAAAATATGTGACACTTTTTATTATTACTTCAAAAATATACCTTGATTACAAATGAGCAAAATATAATTTGAATGACATAATAACATATTGTACCATGGCAGTCTTTCTTTTACATTTTCGAAACAGTAATTTATTGTGTTTGAAACAAAACTTTTCTATTTGATCCGCAGGTTATCATTCAGTCCTGTTTTAATTCATTTCAAGTGTGGATATTTTAGAGATTTACAGTTGAAGGAGAAGAAGGCGCCATACATTAATTTCTCTATTTTCCTTGATTTCTTTGCAGTATCGATTAGTGCTGACTTGTAAATAGTAGAGTGTATTTGTTTCTTTCCTAGAATTTGCAAATTGCTGTTGACAGAAATTCTACAAGAACTGTTCCATGTGATCATGTGCACTCTGTTTGTATGTGCACTCTATTTGTATGTGCACTCTGTTTGTATGACTCTGCGTACATGTGTTTGTGTTTCTGTGTTTACAATATGTTTGTGCGTGTGTGTGTATGTATGTATGTGTGTGTGTTTGTTTATGTGTTTGTCTAGCTGAGATGTGGTCTCAAAAAGTAATATATTTGTTATCCACACTAAATCCATCTGCCCAACATGTCATCCGTCATGTGTACATTTAATTTCCATTTAATTAAACAGCCACTGAGCATGAGCTCCAAATTTCTCATGTCAGAAATTAATCCATGCTCCCTTTTCTCCCATGATTCTGGATTAGTTGCACAAGCATGACGTCAGCTCTGAGTGCTGCCTGGCTTAAGTACAAAAGCATGCACAAATCAGATCAAGAAATCGGTGCAATTACTGCTCTTGTACTTTTTATGTCCTGCACAAATGATGATCGTCTGTCTGTTTGTTGATCGTATTATCTGTTCACTAAGCTGGGTAAGGTTGCATTTAGCAGCAATGTACAATATTTGAATGTGTACTCCAGGGCCCATATCAACGAACACTGCTAGCTTAGTTTCATGCTAAATTCATTTGGATGATACGGCTAAGTAAGCACCAAGCAGTATGTTCTCAGTCGCCACCTATGCTTAACCCATTCAGGACGGGATAATTTTGGTATAACATGTATTCTCCTTAGAACCAAGCCCAAATATTTTCGGGACCAGTCCTGAACGGGTTAAGAGGGTTCGTCTATGTTACCTACTAAAGTGAACCCTAGTTGGCAACTAAAACGCACACAGTGCATATTTGGACAGTCTAAGCAGACGTTTATTGCTCACTAAACCGTATCATTTGAAATACACTTAGCGTGGAACTAAGCTAGCAGGGTTTCATGAATATGGGCCCAGGTGCGAGGCGATATTAAATGATTGTAAAATATTGTCACACTGTTGCTCTCCGTCTTTTTGTTGAAACGCAGGTGTGGCTGTTCGTGTGGTGCAGTACATCTCTTTGAATGCTCTTTTCGTCAGTGATTGCAAAATTTTCTGGTTGTAAAAGGGCACATCTGCAACATGTTGCGTCCTTCTTCATAAGAATTTTCTCTTTCATCTGTTACTAGAGAACCCAGACCCATGTACCCTTTCAACTTTAATAAGATACATTGCACGGAACACTAATGGATTGGATTGCAATGTACATGCGTTCATTTCCCTACAAATTAATAATTTCACTTTTTTAATAAGTCCATTGCACAGAAGGCTATCCAATGTTCATACGTTTCCCTACAAGTTTAAAGTTTTAACTTTGTATGTGTCGCTTTTATCTGTCATTATTTTCCCTTTTGAATTTCTACCCTGACAACTCTGAGCTGTCTCTGTATCATTTGCACCCTTTAAATGATTACATGAGAAGACTGGGCTGATATATTTCTTCAGTCCAATGACTTTCGACCTATCATTTTTTAATCCATCAACTTTAACCTTTGACCTCCAGTTTTCAGTTGCCTTTAAATTTCTATGCACTATTTAGGTGATTACATTAGAACTCAGAAGGCTGGGTTATCTTATATCACTCTTTCATCTTAAATATTATCTTTAATCTTTGACCTCTGACCTCTGACCTGACCTGACCTATCACCTTTTTACCAAAAAATATCTCTACACTTTTAAGTTATTAGGTTAGAAGGCTGGGTTACCTTATAATAGTTCACCTGAATCATAATCTATAATCTTAGACATTGACCTTTGACCTCTGATCTAACCTCCTTTGTCTGTACTAATACATGACTGCACTCTCTAGGTTATCACATTAGATGGCTGGGTTACATTATGATCTTACACATTATCATCTATGTTATGTGACCTTTGTCCTCTGACCTCTCATCTTCTCTAAACTGATGACTCTTTAGGTGATCACCTTAGATGGCTGGTTTACTTTACAATCTTTCACCTTAATTACCATTTGTTACCTTTGACCTATGACCTATGACCTCTGACCTCTCACCTTCTTTGTCTGTACCAATAAATGTCTCTGCACTCTTCTAGGTGATCACGTTAGAAGGCTGGGTTGATATCCAGTACATGCTGATGGATGTGCACTCCTCGTGGGTTTGGATCTATTATGTGTTTTTGATCATTGTAAGTATGGAAACCTATCCCACCGCTGCCACCAATAACCATGCGGGCTTGTGTAGTGCACACACTCACTCACTCACACCGTGATGCTCAAACATCATGCCTTGTTGCTGTTGCATAATTGCACACATTTTCCATCTGGCTGCATGTATTAACCATTTGTTCCTCGTGCAAAAAATAACAACTCATGTTTGTTTTGTTCAGTAATTGTTGGAATATTGTGACTTTGTTCAATCTTGTGTATTTGTTATACTATGTTGTATGTATTTGTTACATGTTGTGTATTTGTTACATGTTGCGCACATTTGTTACATGTTGTGTAATTGTTGTTACATGTTGTGTTTATTTGTTATATGGTGTTTTGTTTGTCAAATCAGTATTTCAAGTGTTTGTATGTTCATTACATTTGCAGTATAATAATCCCCAAAGTTCCACTAATTGTGTATTCATGTTCCAATATATTGCTACATCTTACTCATCTAACAGCATCAAGTATGTCTGTTTAACAGGGAACGGAATATCACCTAACATTTAACATTTTCTGCAATCCTGTATAACAGCTTTAGCCATTGCAGAATATGAAGAAGCAACATTTGGGGAGTTCTTCTACCGATCCTTTCATCCAACCATCAATATTCATGACAACCTTGTTTTGTTTTTTATAATTTTATTCCCGTTTCTCAAAGGTGTTAGCTTCATGTCCATTATCAATCTACATCACCCCTTCATCATCATTATGACATTGGACATTTTTGTTATTTTGTTTGTTTTAGAATTACTTCCATTCCTGTCATGAAGAACCTACAGTACATATATCATTGTCTCAAACGCTCCTAGGTGTTGGTTGGTTTGAAATGTCGGCTTTGAAATCAGATGTGATTAATATCAATTGAGAATTTATTAGAGAATCAATTCAGAATTTTCATGAATAACAGTTGTTTGGAAGACAAGCAAATTCCAGTTGGATCCAAATGCATAGTCATTCAAGGCAATATACTACATACGCACTTGAGTTAGATTTTTGCCCAGCAGTTTTGTGATTACATACAAAGTAGTTACCCAAACCTGGCAGTCAAAATCTTGTCAAATAATTCAAGTAAATGCAAGTAAAACATGCTATTCAAGCTAGGAAATTACATACCCTTCAAGGACAAATAAAAAGATCTTCAGATTTCAAAGCTGCGTTTCTGTTGACCATCTCAGGATCATCAGAACATGAGTCTTGTCATAATGCAATGGCCTGTGAATAGAAAGGACACCGTGGATATGAGATGTTTGATTTAACTCCTAACGTGCCAAGCTCCCATTATTGCGAGTTACAATGCACACAAATGCCATAGAGCATTAAAATCCCTGGCACTTTAAGAGTTAAAAGAAGAAGAATGAGAGGAGCCACCTGACCAGTCAAAATTTGAGCAAGTTTTTTGCTTGAATTTTGACCCGTGGTTAAGGATGTGGTTCCTCACATACTTCTCCTTCATTGCAAGCATCAAATTTCCAGGGTGAACTTGCCCTTTAAGGGCACATCATTGCAAGGGTTGATATGTGCAGGTTGTCCCCCAAGGTGAAACAGTGGTCCCCCATGTATGCTTTGATTGATTTATTCCATTCATTCCTCTTCCATTCCAACTCCATCCTTGCCTCATCGCTCTCAGGTGATCACCCTAGAGGGATGGACAGATATCATGTACCAAATACAAGATGTTCATAGTTTTTGGAATTGGGCCTATTTTGTCATTCTTATTGTTGTAAGTATACAGCATACTCAGTTAATGTCACATGAGATGCAATGTCATTTGATTCATAATTGTTGTTTTTATATAGATTTCACTTGTACCTTCATATCAATGTCAGTCCTTACATCATTGTTTGAATATTTCAGTCCATTCTATAATGTTTCTATTTATTCTGTTTAATAGTGATTTTGTTCATTCTTAGCATAATTTGTATAAATTTACTCATTTGTTTGGCCAGTGTTTAGTTATTTTTACAGTCCATTCTTAAATATTTTTAAAATTTTGTATTCTGGTAGTGATTTTTTTTGGGTATGCATAGTTTGTTTAAAATGACCCCATTCATTTGGCCCATGTTCCCCTTGTATGTCATTTGATATTTCACACATTTTACATCATTGCATGTGTACATGATTTCATCTTCAATTGTATCAAATATTTTGTCATATATAAAATCAATGAAAATATCATATTGAAAATACAAATTTCTGAACAGTACGAGAAGCAAATGTTTAGGTAATTATAGCAGAAAGGAAAGATAAATCATAGGACACATTTCACAAATTTGTTAGATAAATGAAAGTTTTCTACTATGAGTCCTCTAAAAACTTTCATTACGGTACTCCAGATCATAGATATCACTATATCAAATTGCCAGTAAGCATAAAGGCACACTTCAGTATTCAGATGATTTAAGGTAGCCTTTAGGCCAATGCGAGAAATTAACATTTTGGACTTGTGGCCTGGTCGAGCGAGTACATTTTCTTTTTCAAATTCTATACATAAAACAGGCAAAGTAAATTCAGTAAACTGAGTAAAACAAGAGAAAAGGGGGGGGGGGACGACAATCAAATTAAAGCTTTTGGCGGTTAAACTGGAGTAGGCTAGAGTGATCAGGAACCAACATTTTAACCAGGGTATGAAATATATGGGGGCTGAGGGCGATTTTGCCCTCTAATTTTCAAAATAGCCCCCTAAATTCAGTTGATAGCCCCTAAAATCACCATCTAGGGTATTACATGTATGTGAAATATTTTGTGATATCCATCAGATTTAAAAAGTAGCCTCCTAAAATAAAAAAAATAAAATATTCCTGCATTGATTCTAACGCTGTGTTTCCCTTAGTAACCATGAAATCACAAGTAGATATGAACACCTACATACTACACAGAATATTGATAGAATGTTACTGTAATTGTGACATTATGCAAGTTATTTCTATAATTCAAACCCTGTATGATAGGCAATGTGACATGTTTGCAGGCAAGATACAATTAACCCAATCCCCTGGAATATTCAGGGCAAAAAAAGATACATTACTGGTCTGAAGGTAATCTATATAGTGAGAATTACCCTTGCAATGCTAATACTCCCCTGACATACCGTACATGGATCAATTGTCTATATGTGACCTTACACCACAAAACGACCGTTATGTCGCAGAGATAGTTTCTCTGTTATTAGCTGAAATAGCCAAATTTGGTTTAAAATATGAGATTCAGCATTTTTGTATTTCTTGAATGAAGGTATCTTAATCTGCCTTGTGTGAAATTTTGATCGTCAGAAATCCTGTTTAAATATATGTTTTTTTCATTGAATACAAATTATCAGATATACAGCACTTTGAAGTGGCCCGTTTCTCCCTTGTTTTAAAACTGCTTCAGCCATTTTCCAAATCTTTGGCGCTAATTTTCAAAGGGTTTGCCTTGTCTGGATATGACAAATTATATACCATTTTAAAGGTAATGAATTCTACTGTAATGTCATGTGAAAATCAGCATAATCATTTTCCCCAACTTATTGGTCGTTTTGTGGTGTAAGGTCACATATCAATTTGGGTCTATCCGTGTGTAAACTGCTTTGAATTGAATTCATTTATTTGATGCTAGTATAGTTGGCTATTCAATCTATACTTTGTTGCTGCAAATTGTTCAAATGCTCTTGTAGGTCAACTTCAAATTTATTTATTTGATGTTAACTATAGATGGCTATTCAACCTTTTTTTTGTCCTGCAAATTGTTCAAATTAATGCTCTTGTAGTTCAACATTGAATTTATTCATTGATATTTGATATTAGTTTAGTTGGCTACTCAATCTATAGTTTTTCCCGCAAATTGTCCAAAGACGTTGGTCATTTATCGTCGAGGGAATACGTCCTTTATTTCATTGATACGATGTATGGGTTGATACAAAGCATCTATTTTGGTATAGTATTGTTAACTCATTGTATTGGTAGCTATGCATGATGCAAAATTGCTATACTTTGACTACCAATTTCATACCTAACTGAAGGTTTATGACGTTAAATACATGATTGACATGGGGTATAATTAGCACAATCGGCCTATTCAGAAAATGTAAAATAAAAGATGCTTACGTAGGCATATACTGCTCCCTGTTAAGGACAAATACATGTCAGTCCTTGGCGATTGAAAAAGTAAGCTTCTTAGCATTGCTTATGTGGATTAACTTTGAAATAAACTCTTTTGAGTCCTTTAACAAATAGTTTTCTCATTGTTTGATGTTGCTGCGAATAATATTCAGAATTATAGTAGACTTGTAGAAAATGTTTACTCTTTGTGCTAAGATGTCCTATAATGATTTATATTTGATTTTATGTATTGATTTGAAAGAAACCTGTCTGTTTTAAGGTTTACTTGGGGGATTTATTTGAAAATGCATAAACCAAACATTCAAACAAGCACAATTAACAACTCGCAAATACTTGCATACATGCACAAAACTGATGCACCATATTTCTTAAGGTTTTATGAATTAAATATATATGTCTTTTTGTACAATTTTGGGTTGTATACAGTATAATTATGCAAAAACATAACCCCATAAACACACAAACACATACACACACACACACATATGTACATGCACACATGCATACATAATGTACATACAGTACATGCGAACACAAACTGTACCCGTTCCTCAAGCTTCTCATTAACGGAAAACATGCATATCTCGTGGGAAAGTTCTTCTATTATTAATGGCTACATCAGAATCGGGGGCCCATGAAAGGGGACTCGACTCCTGTTTGCATAAACAACAGCTTAATTCCAAAAGGTGCTAAATCCACTTTTTTCAACTTTGGAGAAAAGCAGGTGTCTTTGCCCAACTTTATATACATGTAACGTTCCACATTTTGATTTTCATTGCATAATTTGTTCTAAAATATTTGATTTCTAGATAGCTACGTAGCATATTGAAGTACTGATATCATTAACTCAATTTTTTTTGGAAAGTGGATTTAGCGCCTTTTGTTACTAAGCTCTTCTATATGCTCTTCACTAATGCCATTCATAATTTACAACATGCTATAATATAATTGCTAGTCAGTATATCATGTAGTGGATACATAGTGTAAATTCTGTATCTCTGTCTCTTTCATAATTCTTTTTTGTTGTTGCATTTCCTGTTGCTTTGTATAAGTGCAGCCGTAAATCTTGAAACTTTTATGATGTATATTTTGGTGTAGTCATATTTCTTCCTCTTTCTGGTTTTATCACTTTGATTTCTTCACCCCCTCTCCTATCATTTGTATCTTTTCCATACTCGTGTTTCCATTTCTCTTTGATAAACATATTTTTCTTGTTGCATTTGTGTCCATCTATTTCCACTTAATCTTTGATCCTTTTTTGTCTTTGTTGCCCTGTTTTGTTTTTGAAAATTTGATTGATATTTATATTAAGATGCTGTTTATCTTTTTGTTTCTTTTGCATGGTATTATGCTTCAGTGTTATGCTCACTATCATTAACTAATAACATCTTTATTATGTACATATATACTATCAATTTATCACACATATACTAATTTCAATGAAACACCCTAACCCTGATATATATCCATAATGTTAATGCAGTTAGCATGTTTTGTTGTATAAATGTTTTTTTTATTATAACAATATATATATACTGATGTAGTATAGTAATTGAATACCATTGATTCATAGCATATATGTGTTCAGTAGTTTAATACATGTGTAACCTTAAATGTTTTCCAGGTAAGTTGGAAAGTTTGGAATTGGTTCAAATATATAAAAATTAATACAATTTGAATAAGGGTGAATATTTTGTTGAAAATGAGATCCAACATTGAATGGATGAAAATAACCCTTTTCCAGTGAGCCTTCAATTTAGTGTCAACCTTCTAACAACTTATGAGTGAAATCCATCATACTACTAGTCAATTAGCAGAAAAAACAATTGTGACATCCTTATAAAAACTTATGAGTGAAATCCAACATTTACTACTCGTCAATTAGCAGAAAAAAAACCAATTGTGACATCTCATACAAATTGTTTTATTATTAAATTAAATTTTCATTCATTGATTTAAGATGGAAACTAGTCATATCTTTGTTATGTGAACATAAGTAAGTTATCTTAAGATCACTTAAATTATATAAATTTCTTTCTCAACAAGATAACTGTTCATGTAACATGTTCAAGACTTATAAAGGCATAAAGCTATGTACAAAATATTCTATTCCTTCCAAATATTTTATCTGGGAGAAAAACATACATGTATTCAAATATATACCGGTATCCATCATTTTAAAGCATTTAGCATGCTGTGTTGTATAAATCTCCTTTATAGAAGACATATGGAAATATATGGAAGAAATACTTCAGGGCTGTTATACATGTTTCAGAAATATGCTTTTTTTCTGCCAGAGATTTGATATGCCCGTCATGTTGTTACTCTACCTGCTTTAGTTATTTTTTAATGATTTTTATTATTGCGTAAATCACTATAATTTAGAAAAATCCTTAAATTGGCAACACATTGTGATATTTTTAAAACAGATATTCGCGTTCAAATTGGCAACTTTGCGGCAAAGTCGCTTCATATTTGTCTTAAATAGTAATACTAAATATTTTCCACCTATTTTTATGTCATTAATAGGTCGACAAAATTTAGGAGTTGCCAATTTGTAGAGGAAAACAATGATCAATTTTTCCTTAAAATAGCTCTCATCCTTGATGGGTTAAAATCTAAATGCACTCTTCATCGGTCTGGTTTATGTATGCATAATGCATGGCAAGCCTTTCGGGCTCTTCACTAAGGACATGCTGCATTATACAGACATTTTTGCTTGAATATGTGAAAGCATATGATTAGTAGGATAAGTAGCTAGGCTCTGATAAGTATTGGTAATTTTCTTAACAATACAAATTTTCTTTAGAGAATCAGAAATAAAACGGAAATGAATAAATACATTTGAATTTTCAATGATGAAGATCCTATACTGGAGATGACTGACTGTCATGTCCGGAAAGTTAACCCATTGCATATGGTAACCTGGTGGGCCCTGTATTAACTCTATAGTGATAGCAAAATATAGTAGGGAACAGGTTTTAAATCTAAAATCTCTTCAAGGGACTTTTGTAAGTATATATGATAAGTAGGCCCCGGGCCATTTTTTCGTAATCTTCATAAAGGAGGAAATATTTATTTTAGAGGATCACAAATTTATGCAGAATTAATTTTTAATAAGGACAAATATCCTGCTGGATAATGGTATATCTGTCATGTCCAAAAAGTTTAATCTTTTCATAATGTGTCTAGGTCTCTAAACAAATACATAATGCATGGCAAGCCCATTGGGGACTCTTTTCTATACTTTATTAGCTAGGCATTTCTCCTGAAGTCATGAATACATACATTATACATTCAGTGTTCTGTAAAAGGCAGGGCTACATGTGTTTAAAAATATTCTTAAAAGAGGAACTTCATACCTTTCGGTACAAATTCATGTTTTAAAAAAAACACTGAATTTTTTTATGAGGATATCCATGAAAACAATTATTTTTGTAATCCTTTTCAAAGAAGAAACATATTTGTAAATAGCACTTCTTAATATTTCATGACTCATACCATGAAGGCATAATTAGGACTCTGGTAGAATCAGTGAGGCATCAAAGTTGCTCTTAAGTCAATGATTGGTATTATGTAGGTCGGAACTGATCTTAAAGTTTTTGTTTACATCAACTACAAAAGTTTAGTTCATATCAAAAAGTTTATCTGTAGTGCACATTTATGTTAATTAATGACCTAAAGTTGTTAAGAAACATGTTACCTCATCTTGTATATTACCATAAACCGGGGTGACTTTGGCTGCCGGGGTGACTTTGGCCAATTTTTTAGAAGGATGTATTTTCATTAGGTCACGCTCTTTAGAACTATTTTCTGATTCTATATATTACCCTATAGGACTACATTAGAAACAATGATGAAAATACAGTCATCTCAAAAAGTAGCAAAAGTCACCCCGGCTGCCAAAGTCACCTCGGTTTACGGTATGTGGATGTACCTGGCTTTTGAAGTTATAACTGTGTAATTATGTAAATCTAAATTCTGTTTTCTTTTTCCATCCCATTAATGCAAACAGATTGGTGCCTTCTTCTTGATAAACCTGTGTTTAGTTGTCATAGCAACTCAGTTCTCTGAGACCAAGCAGAGAGAAAGTAAACTAATGGCAGAGCAGCGAAAGAAATTTCGTTCTAGCAGCAGCACGCTTGGGAGTAACGGTGAGGTCGGAAGCTGCTATGACGAAATCCTCAAGTACATTGGACATCTATTCCGCCACGCCAAACGGAAATTCAGGCGGTGGCGGAAACGGATGCACGGTAAACGAAAGAGCAAAATCATGCCAGCAATATCGTTACGACGCAAAAAGAAAAGGACTAGAAGCTTGCACCTACACCATCATCTTCACCACCACCACCACTACCACTTTGGGAGCGTCAACTCGCAGGCGCCTCGGGCGAGTCCCGAGGACAGCGACGTGAGTTCGTCTCCATCGCGCAAGCACAAACTGGTGATACCGTCCAGCAACGGGAGCGCGACCTCCCTGCAGTCCATCAACTACTGCTCCGATAAACACTCAAAGCTAGAGCCGGTCCAGCTCCGCCAGGGTCACATGTCTTCCCCTTATCACATGACCACCACGCTGTCCATTCACAGAGCCTCGTCCATCAACTACCCCACCACCAACTCCAAGGACCTCAGCCAGGCCGTCACCTTCGCCAAGCTGGCCACGGACCCAGAGGGGGTCACCACGCCCTCCTCGCAGAGCAACGGGGCATCACCCAGCAAGTTCCAGGAGAAGTGGACGGAGTTGTGTGGCGGCAACCACATGAGTAAATACAGCAAACTTCCACCCATCAATCCAGACACTGCAAGAGGTATGCCTTTACAGGGCTTGCAAACTTTTCCTAGAAAGTTGTTAAGGTTTTAACTTTTTCCGTCATCAATATTGAAATAGTCACAAGATAGGCAGTTGCTGGGTGATCATGATTTCATTCCAAAGAAATAAGTGATCTGCATGTACATCAGAAATCTCTAGTTCACCTTTTCAATCATTATTCACAATAAATCTCAAGAGTTAATACTATATCAAATGAAAAATGCTTTTATTGTCACATGTCGGGATCGAGAGTAGTTTTTAGGTTCAAATGATGATAACTCCATTTTGTCTCCCATAAATTTTGCTCACAGATTCCCTGGTGCCGTCCCACCCACCCCTAGCCCAGCGTCTCTCCGCCCCTCCCCTCGGCCAGCCAGGCTCCCCTCCCGGCTCCCACCTCACCCCTCCCTCCCCCTGCCTGGGCATCGGCCACGCCTCATCCTGCCCCGTCCACACCCCGTGCCCCGTGCACACCCCTTGTCCCACCCACTCCCCAAGCTTTCCCCCTCGGGTGCCCCACTCCCGCAGCCACTCCTGCTCTCACTCCTGCTCCCACCACCACTCGGAGGAGTACGCGTGGTCGAACGATGACGACTCCTCATCGTCATCCTCGACCACGGAAGACAGCGATTCCGACTCGGACTGCGATGGCAAGACGGAGTACAGGGTGCGACGAGGGCGGTGCGGTTGCCTGGGGAGGATGACGGCCAAGGTGCAGCATATCGTTGAGAGCAAGTACTTCATGCGAGGCATCCTGGTGTGTATCCTGATCAACACGCTCAGCATGGGCATCGAGTTCCACGGCCAGGTAAGACGATTCCTTCATTTGAAATGACAAGAAATTATGTTACATTATATGACACTTTACAATATTGTACCTTCATAACGTGCCAAAGCGGGTTATGTCGCATTCTTTTGTTATATCATACTAATGGTTCTAAACATATTATCCTTTTCTTCGGGCTTTTGGTATTGGGTTGAAACTGGATGATTGCATACTTCACAACCACTATGTCTGCACTGATGGCTTTCCTGCCATCATGATTTATGGCAATGAATAGCTGTGGTGTCACACTTTGAAGTAGCTGCATGAAGTAGATGTAGACAAAAAATCAGAGGAAACCAAGGGGCTTGGAATCTGCTGTTCGTTGTTTCCTGGTTGAATGTTTTATTTCAGAATCTTAGGCAGTTTTTGTCCTTTCTTAGAGACAATGTGTATTCATATGGACCCCTTCCATTATTGGAATCATAAGGGAAGGGCAGTAATGCAACATTGGTTAGCAGTTTGCACATTAAACAGGGTTCTTACAGGGCCCTGTGTTTTTGAGGCCTTAAAAGCCTGGGAAAATTGTAAAAAGATCTCATGGATTATATCCTTCCCCTCTAAAGTCCAATGTGGCTAGCAGAGGCTTACCGAATGGGAGTAGACCAAATAGGTGCAGACCAATTGGCAAGTGTCTGACTAGACAGTAAGGACATTAAAGGGATATTTTTGGTATAGAGGGCGCTACACAAAATAAGTTTTTTGTGAGATAATGAAAAACTGAGTGTCAAATTTGAAAGAACATACAATTTTAGTGACAGAATCAAAATCGGTTCAGAAATGGCTGAAATATCCATAACCACAACCATTTGTAATAATTGTGGGGCCCCACAATTATTAGATCATTTTGAACCAGCCGTTAAAAAAATGTAACAAATGCTTCCTCCTTTCAAAAATTTACAAAAGAGGTTTTTAAATAGATGTTGATTATCTTTCTATCTAATCACTATTTCAACAAAACATCTCATGCACAATATTTTATTTTAAATGATTGAAACCATTAAGTTTTTAGAGAGCGCCCTCTTGAGTTTTAATGGCTCTTTTTGAATGATAACAGGTTTTTTACGTAGTCATTTGTAATTTTTCCTTCCTTTCGGGCATGGTGGAGCTATTAGTTTGTAATGTAATGGTGCAGGTTTTGGTTACTAAAATTCAGTTTGACCAAAACTGTACTCTCTTTACCAAAACTCAACTATCCCTTTAACTCTCCTGAGAATGGAAGGATTGACCAAGGATTGACCCTGTCACCTAAGGGTTCTTGGAAGCCCCCCCCCCCCCCCCCCCCCCCCAGGATTCATCAGCTGAGGATGGACAGACAGCTGTCTTGTTTATGAACGGTATGATCTATTCCTTATTTAGAACAATGTTATTTTGAAGGCAGGCAACTGGGCACTAGTAGTTAAATTGCAATGTAATGTTTTCTGTAAATGATAAATGATAACTGGATAGTTTTGTGACAGGAACTCTTAATGTTTTCTTATTAAGTCATGATGGATACGGCACGTTGGAGCTCAATCATGTGAATGTTTGCCTGATGATCGACAAACCAAAATCATATATGCCCTAAGAAATTTTAGGTTTATGACAAATGATAACTGGCCGGTTATGTGATGGGAACTCATGTTGCATTCTTACAAAATCATGATTGATTGGGAGCATTAGAGTTCATGTGAAATCAACTTTACCTGATGGCATACATATAGCTCGGTAATTTACTGCTAGGTCTGCTCCCATTTGGTCTTCATCATATAGGTCTATGGGCTGAAGTCAGAATTTACCCCATTGCCTACTGGAACCTGGTGGGCTATAGATTACTCTATGGGGATTGCAAAACCTAGTAGGGAACAGGTTAAGCTCCTTATGGTTAAGTGCAATGAATTATGCATTATTAGGGCTGGGAGTAGAGTTAGGTTTAGGGCTGAGAGTTGAATCTCAAGTTTTGGAGTTATATGGGGAACTAGAAGTTTCATGCGAGCATCATCTGATAGACCATATATAGGGTAGACCTAACAGGTGTAGTCCAAGGGACCAGTAACAACATGGCTGCCATACATTTCTATTTTAGCACTAGGGTCGAGGTTATGCCACACACTTAGTTTTCTAGGAACTTATCTTTAATTGGGCACATTATTCAACAGAATAGGCCTATCACTCTCAATCTGGAATCTATTTTCATCTTACCAAGCAAAACGTAATTTATGGTAACACATAATAAATATTTTCTGCCTCTAGCATCAATCATGTTGACCCCATGCCTACATGAACCTGGTGGACTGTGTACAAAGTCTCTGGGGATTTCAGAATCTCAAAGGGAATGGGTTGGTAGAATGAATAGCATGTTGGACACATCTCCCATAGCAACCATGGCTTTTTTCCTTTTAAAAATTTGACGCACAGGAAAACTTCATCTGTTTTGTGGTAAGAGAGTTGGTCAGTAATTATATGAAATTCTCCCTCGAGGCTGCATACACCAGCAGCTTGCGTATCATCGGTTGAGAAAGAGAAGGGCGCTAGGGCACTTTTTGTAGTTCGGAGCTAATCATGTTTAAAGTTTGAAAGCCATGTACAAACCCATTTGAGTGATGTTCCCAAAATTAGACATAACTATTATCTGAAATTGTCGCATCATGTAGAGGATGCTCCAACCTACTAGATCGTATGCGTAACTCAATTTAGCGAAAAAATTGACTTCGCGCCCTTCTCACTCTTACCTGACGATATATGTTGATGAGTGCGCTATCCTTTGTCCACCTCTAGGCTACAGAGTACCCAAGTAGTGATGTTACATTCGTGTTGTCATAAAATGCATTGTTTTGTCCTTTGATTCTGTCTTTCGGATGTTGGTTATACTGTTAAAGCCGGACGATTGCCACCTTAACAATCGCTAGGTCAGAAATTTGTTGCATAATCGCATGACATGTTTAGAACCATTACCCCATGGCAATGAATAGCTGTGAGTGACGTCACACTCCTGCATTCTGTAGGAGATAAATTGAGTTGCTATTAATCAGAACTATTCAATTAAATTGTTCTTTTTATTAGAGGTAATTTGGTGAACTAAGACAGATGTACATTGCATCAAAAATGCGATTGATTGCAAGTTTCCAATCCTAGCGAAACTTAACAGAAATATTTTTGTGAACACAAATGTATTTATTGTGTAAAACATCTATGTTAAATATGTATTTCTGCTCTATATCCTCTGTCAGTCAAACGTGAAAGGAAAAATAACCAAAACAAAACAAAAAGAAGTATGAGAAGAAAAAAATAAGAGGATAAAATAACCAAATAAGGGAAGAAAACAAAAATAGAAGAATAAGATGAAGCAGAACACTAACAAGAAAAAGAGAATAAATAGTATATAATGAAGAACGCCCTTCAATCGCAGAAAGGTGTTCCAGTCATGAAATCCCATTACCCTCCCGGCCACCCTAAGGTAGGCCTGGAATGTGTGTGTGTGTGGGGGGGGGGGGGGGGGGGGGGGAGGGAGGATAGTCAACTCGCATCAAAAGAGGATTCCAAAATCAATTTAGATAGGAATTGTTCTCCAATGGATGCATTAAAGGTACTTTGCAACCTTGTTGTTATGGATAGAAACATTAGTGGGAAGGGCAAAGCACTTATCATATCAGTTTGAATGTCTTTATATGCAACCAGATTTCTGGTCTAGTTTTAAAAATTGCATGCCAAAGATACTAATTTATGTTATTAAGATATGAAGAAAAAAAACACTAAAACAATTATACTAAAGGAACACAAGGTTTGAATGAACCTTATTTGTTACACTTTCAAACAAAATCTTAGATATATGCTCATATCTTGATGATTTTATGCCCCCCAGCTGTGTATTACATGGCCATTAGCGATACATGTACAAATGCCTTTCATAATTGATATTTTAGCTCGTAAATTTATAGTTTTGCCAATTTTTATATCTATCATTTTCACCAAGTACCTTTAAAAACCCAATTACCGTATTTGTCGGTGTATTAACCGCCCCTTTTTTCTCCAAAAAAAAGCTCCAAAATGGGGGGAGCGGTTAATACACGGAGATAGGAAAATTGTACACGCAAATTGACTAGCCAGCGCCGGGCCCTAATATGATGCGGTTAATACACGGAGATAAGATTCACAAGTGACCAAAGTCCACCTCAGCAAGGCATTAATACTCATACGATGCACTGAAAATACAAGCATATTCCCCCCAAAACAAGTCATGCAGTGTCTTTTATGTTTCTCTTTTACCTCTTCCTAAATATTGCTTGTTGTTGCTGCGAAAGCGGCTTGGAAGATTCACGATCATTGCTTCGATCTTAGTACGAATCCTAAATATAACATGCACCCGCGCGCGCGACTGGCGCTTGCACTTGGCCGCGCCGAGCAGGCGGGGATTCTCTTTCCCGACGCGACACGCGCGACCCCCGGCCGCCGATGCTCCAATACAGCCCGCCATATCACTCATATACTTTGCGTGCAGGTTATCGGGTCTATTTTGTTACGCGAGATATCCATCCGCCGGGGATTTCCCCAATTCCCAGCGGATGGATATCTCGCGTAACAAAATAGACCCGATAACCTGCACGCAAAGTATATGAGTGATATGGCGGGCTATCGGAGCATTTGTTTAGTACCGGGCGGACTGGATGTCAACGTTTGAGAATCGTTTCATCGGAGACTTCAGTAAATAAAACAAAATTCATATGCAAAAATTCTCTGATAGATAAGCTATTTGTGGTACCTTTCCTAAGAAAATGCTGACCATCTAAAGACTAAAAATCAAGAATTATACTATCAAAAAAAAAATTTTTCATGGAAAAACGGCCAAAGTTGGGGGTGCGGTTAATACATCGGAGCGGGTAATACACCGACAAATACGGTATGGGCCTGTATGCCTGTGTGACTATTATTGAAAAATGTGTCCAGATTAATTTCTGTTGAGGGTTTCAATGTTGATGAAAAGGAGTGCAGTAATCAGTTTCATAGAAAGTTCTCAAATTAATGCTTTAGAATCCTAAATATGTGTACATGTATGTATGTGTCTGTCCGTGTGATCAGTGGAATATTATCGTGAGCGAGTTGTTTTTTTATGTGTATTTTTGTTGGGGAGGGGGCCTTCAACTTGTATAGAAGATGTCATAATTATGTAATTGAAGATTTTACTTGCAAAAAGGTATATTCAAGATAAAGGTACCATCAACTGACACATTTATTGTTTGTTTAATTGAAACCTTACTTGTTGCATACCAAAATATATGTTTTGAAGTTAATTTTAGAAGTATTACACATTTCCTTATAATTTCTAGCAGGTTTAATCACATCTACAGTATCTTGAATTGCTAAAAAATGATTGCATTGGTTAATGCTTTTAAAATCTTAAATTTTACTGCTATCGTGCCATGTGTGATTGTATCTGTGTTGAGAGGGTGAGTTTACTCTGGATGAACTGGCACTTCCAATTTATGAGAGTCGTTTGGAGCCTAGCTTTCAATCCTAGCAGGATCTTTGTCAGGGCAGAAATAACCAAACACTTCCAATTTATCTTGAATATTATCCTGCACCATTTATTACTTGATAGGAATCTTTTACTACATGCAAAAAATCATTCAAATGGAATTCTCTAGAATGCATCTTTAACTGCTAGAGGCTCCACGGAAAAGAAACATCTCCACAAAAAATGTAATTATTCAAGGAAGATGTTTGTATTTCATTCAGACCTCTGTACTATAATTTGGATAGACTTACTAGAAATAATAACAACTTCTGGATAGATTATCAACCACCTACCACAGTGATGCATAAAGGAATATGTGAAGGGTTTAAATAACAAAAAAACATAAAACTATTTTTACGAATTCAAGATATGTAGTTTATGTAGTGTTATACAATTGTAGCCTTACTATAAACGTCTCAAAACTAGTATTTATTTCATTTCGCAATGATAACTCTTCATTTAGTGGAAAAGCAATATCCTGACAATGCATTTTCTGCTATTACTGAAGCTGCTAGTAATTTCCCCGATATTGAACTTGCGCAACATCAGTAATAGGCAGTCATGTAGCATGGTCAGACTGAATGGGGGTGGGGGGGGGGGGGGGACACACGTATGATTGGAGGGGGCACACCTTATGTATTTCCTTGTTTTCACAAAGATTTTCCCCTTATGTTTATTTTTTATTACTGTTTTTGGCAAATTATTTCGGGGGGGGGGGGGGGTGCACATGTTCCCCCGTGCCCCACCCTGGCTACCCATAGCTACACCACTAGGTTCCAGATATTGAACTTGTGCGACATCAATATTGTGACAATTTGGTTGTCTGGGAGGTTGCTTAGGAGCCAGAAATGTGACTGACCTCTTTATCTGTGATTCACACAAAAACGAAAAACAATCAAATATCTGATA
Source organism: Echinarachnius parma (assembly GCA_037951105.1). Taxonomy (NCBI): domain Eukaryota; kingdom Metazoa; phylum Echinodermata; class Echinoidea; order Clypeasteroida; family Echinarachniidae; genus Echinarachnius; species Echinarachnius parma. Next base: position 135,260 of record JBAMJV010006785.1, on the reverse strand, counting down.
TAAAAAAGATAGAATCAAAATACCTGAATTGATTCGCACAGAAAAAGGACAACAAAATAAAAGACAATTGATTCACACGCAGAAAGGACAACAAAATAACTGATAGAATGAGACAATCAAAAATATACCTGGTAAATTGATTCACAAAAAAGGGAGAGGATCCAATACTTGAAATGATTTACTAGGAGTAGACAATCATATATCTGAATGGATTCTGGAAAGAGAAAAAAAAGACAGTTTATTGTCTGAATTGATTCCGAAGTGTATGTTATGATTAGGTCAGCATAAGTGCATTGCACAGATATAAACCAGTTACAGGGAAAAGGACTGCCTCAGCAAGAATGAAAGGTTATGGGATAAATAAAAAGAAGGTTCGGTACTCGAGACATTTACGGTTTTTATTTTCAAGCTTTAATTAATTAAAGTATACAGTCAAATCTATATAGTGACCACCCAAGGGAAACAAGAAGAGTGGCCACTGTAAATAGGTAACCTTTATCGACAGGTTCCATAACACTGTCTTAACCTGTTGCTTATGGGATCCAGGTGGGCTATGTACAAAGTCTATATGGGGATTTCAGAATCTCAAAGTGAAGGGGTTAAAAAATGTGATATCTAATTTTTAAAAAGGGGTTCTAGTCAAACATATCATTATAATTGTTAAGTTAAAAGTAAATTAGTTAATAAAAAAGACCTGTTTGTAGTTGGAGGAGTGAAAGCAGCATTGTTGAAATGAAAGCATCTTTGTTTTCTTTGTTTTACTCGCAAACAGAGCGTTTCATTTTGGTGATAGATCACTGTAGAGCAGGGGAGATTTAATCTCTCTATTTATAGCACTTTCATCTGATGCGACCTTTCAGATAGGGCACTCCACCAGAGGCATTTGCTTAAATACTGATTGAAATCTTCTAGGTCTTAAAGGTATATAAGTTATCGATGCAGGGGGGTGACCATTAAAGCACATTTTATTCTGGGAAGCTGCAAAAACTAGCAAAATTTGGGGCAATTTTGTTGAAAACATGAATGATGATGTTCAGACAAACTCAAGTCCCCTTGCAAATATAATATGAATTTGCTTGCATATAACATGCTATTGCACAAATATGACACGAGTTTGCCTGAAAATGATATTGTGTTGCCTGAACATTTTGCCCAAATTTGAGGTGCTTTTTCCCAGAATATCACCATTTTCATTCATCTTTGAGGGGCTGCGAGGGGCTGCAGCCCCCCCCCCCCCCCCCAGCCCCCTGCCTTGTACCCCTATGTTGCCACACCACGTCCACTAACTAGATTGGCAGGGGAATGGCTGGTATTTTCTATGAATGATGGCAGGGTGATTGTCAAGGACTGGAAGCAGGTCACAGAGGGGTGAGTAGAGGCAACGCCGAGGTCAGGCATTCCAACATCACTCCCATGATAACAAAGACATATGACTAGAAATGTCTAGCTTTGCACCCCACTGCACCCCTATCCTTTGTCGAGGGGGAAATCTTGGGGTAACTTGCCCTCCCCCCCCCCCCCCCCCTTCACTGCTCGTATGAGAAAAATGAATGAAGAAGATGGTTAGACATTCCAACACTCCTAAGTGATAAAAGACAGATGACTAGAATCTACCAGCTTCCCCACTTCACCCCCACTGCACTCCTACTGCACCCCCATTGCACCCTAACCGCACCCCTAATTCACCCCCATTGTACCCCTATCCCTTGTAGCTGATGGGTAAATCTTGGGACAACTTGCCCCACTTCACTGCTCTTATGAGAATAGTAATAAAGAATGCAGGTCAGGCATTCCAACACTCTCATGACAACAAAGACAGATGAATAGAAGATTCTAACACCCCTATCACCCCCACAAACATTTGCCATAGGGTGAGGAGGGCAGTTGCCCTCTTTATTATATTAACCCCTTGACCACGGGAACCGAGTGGGTTGTGTACAAAGTCTATGGGGATTTCAGAAACTCGTAGGGAACGGGTTAATAATAATAATCCTTTTTTATGTAGCACTTTATCACCAAAGTCTCAAACCACTCGAAGCATTATGACCTTGGCTATAACCGAGCTGCCATGATGGGGCGCTGAAAGCATTTCGAGGAATAAAGTCCTGCCAAGTACCCATTTACTACACCTGGGTTAAAGGGACAGATCCACTTTTACAAAACGTCTGAACAGCTTTCAGTTGACGGATAGGGATCAATGTAACACGCAAAAAAAAAATCAGAGCGAACAGCCCTCTAATTTGGATTCTACGAATGAAAAACGAATGCGTCCCTCCATTTAAACTATATATCGGTCAATAAAGGAGTTCAACTGATTTAGCATAATATTACAACAATATAGTACTAATTCTCGTAAAGGTATTGTGAAGCCGACATTTGTTAACGTATGTCACGGAAAAAGATCTCAAAAAGAAAGAATATATAATTACATGTAGTCAGTTTAAGCGAAGTTTGGGTATTTTGCTTGGTAAACGCTCACACATTAGTACTTATGCGCGGCTCACGTAGCTAGCGGGGGTCACGTACGGGTCATGCATACCGATCTGGCGCTCCGTGAAATCTATGTACGAACTTACTCACCGGCCAAAAATGCGTATGTACATAATTAACCGACGTCCCTCAGTTTATTCAGTTTTAGGTCTGTAACTCCACGAAAAAGAGATTTCAAGCCCTAATTTTTTCAGGCATGCTATTAAATGACATTTCCTTTCATATAAGACAATAACCTCGCAACTTTTGAATTTTGGCTTGCAAAAGTGGATCTCTCCCTTTAAGAGCAGCAGATGTGGAAAGAGTGTCCTGCTGAAGGATATACATGCCACGGCCAGGAATCTACCCCACAACCCTCATGTTGGAAAGCCCGAACCAATATGCAACGACAAAACCTCGGGAAAATTAATTGAGAAATGCATGTACATACACCTATTTATATTTTGGTCACAGATTTCCCCTTCTATGGGCAACTTTGCTTACCTCTCTAACACCCTCCTGCTCAGGATAATAGAAGACCTGCCAAACATGTCACTGTCCATCCCCTAACCATCAAAATCCCTGGTCAAAGCCTGATAAATCAATGACCCCCTTTTTTGACCACAGCAATCACCTTTCTAGTAACTATACCCCACCCAATCAGAGCCCAATTATCCCCCTTTTAATATCATCAAATAACAATCTTGACGTCCTAACACAACACCCCTGTCAAGGCCCCATGCACAGTAATCAGTGACCCACCCTTGAGGCCCCCAGTCTGCACTGACCATCATTGACCATCAATTAATTGCCTTTGACTAGACTGGAGTGGACTGAACTGGACTGTGGAGGTTTGCAAGTGTAATTGCCCTTGGGCGCATAATGAAGACACCGGCTAGAGAACTGCTGAGCATCACTTGACCGGTTGACCCATAACGAGGTCATTTCACATACATATTTGTAGAGAGCTTATAGAGAACAGAGAGGTGGGAGGACTAATGAGATATTTGAATATGGAAGATTAAAAGTATAATTGCTCTTGTGCCTGTAATTAAGAAACCGGCTGCAAAGCTGCTGAGCATCACTTGACCAGTTCACCCATAACGAGGTCATTTTACATACATATGAGTAGAGAGAAAGGATAAGCAGTGGGAGCGGTGTGATTTGAATATAATATCATTTCATTTATTTCCACATTCTGAATTAAAAACAACAAATGCAATTGAATAAAACTAATGCAATTGCAACTACTACAACACAAATGTTACAAGTAAAAACAAGGTGCACAAACAAACAAAATAAGAAAGAAGTCTACTAAATGAAAAATAAATGAGATTGCGTAAATCACCAAGCAAACCATGCAGCATTGAAATGAATGGTATAGTTGTAGTATGTGAAATTAGATTAGGTCTGTGCACATTTCTAGTTCATAGGTAACACAATGTTCATATCTAGATTAGATTGCCCTTTATTGTAAGAGAAGTGGAGAGGGGCAGGGAGTGGGAAGGATAAATTAGTTATGATTGAGAAGGAGATGGTCATGGCAAAACCTTTTGAAACAGGAGGAAATATTGATTCAAATTACCTGTGTTTATCTTCTAGTGTATACAATTTGTTATGTAATTTCTAGGTCATGGTTAATGCTGTGTTCAAATCTTACATAAATTGTGCTCCAAAAGAGGGAGGTAGGAATGGGGGGGGGGGGGGTGGCTGAGTTAGATAGATGGAAGGGGGTACATTATGAGTTATGGTTAGATATTGATTCATATATACCTGTATTTATCTTCCAGTGTGTATATTGTGCAATTTGTAGATCAGAGTTGATGCTAATAGATAACATGTTCACATCTTATTTAGATTGTGCTCCAATGATAGAAGGAGGGAGAAAGAAGGAGAAGGGGAAAGAGGAAGAAAAAGAGTAGTGGAAGAGAGTGAGCAATACAGCAGGAGAGAGAGAGGGAGATGGAGTAAGAGTGAGAGAGAGTTATTAAATAGAGAGAAGGGGACAGAGAGGGGGAAGCATGCATCTGTATTGAGGGGGGCAATGTTAAAATAATTTACAAGACAATAAAAAACTAAATTTGAACATGATTATCTTATCTACAAAGTAAAAGAGACTTATCACACTTCAAACAAAAATTTTGGGTGATCTTGGGGGCACATGCCCCCCTATCATATTGACAAAAACAATAAAAATACACAAGGGGGAAATTAAAAAAGGGCGCATACCCCCCCCCCCCCCCCCCCCCAAAAAAAAAGAATGGTAAAAAGTGATGAAAAAGAAAAGGGGTAAAAAGAAAAACATAGAGTGATACCAAAACAAGTAATAAGCTCAAGTCACCCTACTCGATAAGCTAGGGCAGTAGTCGAGACATGATTTATCTTCCTCCAAAGTAATCATCAATGTCTTCCTCATCCTTTCCTCCCGCTCCCATCTTTTCGAGAACGCCAAGTTACGAGACGATTTCCCTTTATAGATTCTCATCCAGGTGTAACGCCGGATGGAATCGATTTGATTGAGCTGAGATTGGAGGGCAGAGGGCAGAGAGCAGAGAAAGCAAATACTGATGGAGTTTATTTAGATGCGACATTGTTTGAATCTCAGAGTTCTCTGTCAACACTCTTGTACCCCCACCCCGACCCCTCCCTTCACCTTTTCACCCAATAGATGTGGCAAAATCAATGGGGAACGTTCCATCTATGGTTAAGTTGTGATTAAATACAAGCATTTGTGAACATTTTCAGACTTGCGTTTTAGTCACAACTTTGCAATTGGATGAAGTTTGTTCAGATGGGACATTATTTGATTGTTGGAGGCCTCTGTCAGCACTCTAGTACCCCCACCCTCTCTACTTTTTCATCTGATAGACATAGCATATCAGTGGGGATCTTTCTTGACCTGTTCCCTCATCAAAGAACAAAATAATTAAAGAAGGTATGTTTTTGTTCAGATGTCTTTGTCTAATGCACCCCCTTGTGGTGTGTCTTTAATTTTCATGAGCATTACATTAGTATTGAACTTGTCTTTCCTTGATCAATTATTTATGTAAGGAAGTAGGGACAAAGAGGCAGAACATAGCATCCCGTCCCAGATGTATAGTGGTCAAGTTTGTACTTAAATAACAGAATAGTGTTATATAGTGAAGGGGTAAAACCGCTTGTGCAATAGCGCACAAATAGCTACAGTGTTTGCCCAAGGAAAGAGGTCTTGCTAAAGGTCACTCAATATTTGTTTTCTCTGGAGTAATTGCTCCAGGTCCCCCCAGACACCCCCCCCCCCCCCCCCCCCACCCTCCCAGACCCTATAATGTAGTCAAGTCCTGAGAAACCTTTGGTATTGATAAGAGTGTTGCAAAGATGTTATTAGCGTCTTTTCGCTCTGCGACGGGAGTGTGGCTACAACGCTAATCTTAGTGGGGGGGCGGCACTCAGAGCGAAAATTTCCGCGTAGCGGCCAAACCTAGGACGGTATTTGACCGAATTAACGTCGGTCGTAGAGCCGCTACACGGGTACGTGATCAGCCAATCAGAGCGCTTGGACGGCGAGGCTCGCTGCCTCACGTGTTTCATGCACTGATTCGTACACACGCGCTGCATGCACAGTATGTTGTGATTTGTACTGCCTGTACCGTATGCTTATAGTACAACATGCAGGATAAATGAAACGAGTGAAACTCCCGCGTATTCAGAATTGCGAAACTGCAAATAGATCGCGACGGTAGCCAGAGTACGGGGACGGTCTCAGCGGATTTAAATCCCCCGTCGCCGCACATGCGTCGCAGAGCGAAAAGACGCTAATAATAAAGGTGCGAAAGATTGAGCACCCTAGCACAGTGTTGCTTATTAGTTCTTAGTCTCTTGCAATAGCTTCCAATCCTGTAATGGTCATGTCAACCTGGGGCAAGGTCTTTTGATGACATGTTTACGACTAACTTGGACTGACAAAATACAAAAATATGTTGTGCGCATGTGCGGTATGCCTTTAAGGCGGCTGTTTGCTGTAATGGTAGTAGGGCGCTTTGCACTGGGAGATACCATTGCCTGCAGGAACCGGGTGGGTTCTGTATTAACTCTATGGTGATTGCAAAATCGAGTAGGGGGAGGGTTAACGGAACAGTGTTATTTACACAATTTAGACACGATTTATGATGATTTATTCTGAATGAGTCCGCTAGTTGTTTATTCTGTTTAAGCTTACATACTCAAAATTGTCGAATAAAAAGTGATGGATATCCGCACATTAGCTTTTTTCTTCTTCTAATAGTCAACTCTGATATAACACATGTGAATATGATGTCTTTCTTATGTTGTGAAGGCATAGATGAAACTAAATTAACGATAGTTATTATGTTCAGGTTTATTATGATAATACCAACATTCCTTCTCGGGACTATCCAATCCCTCCCTTCTAACATGGTGCTTCGGCAAGCCTACTGTGTATATTTTTTCAATGTGTTGAGAAAGAATTACTTTTATTGCAGACATGTGACCTACATTAAGTGAAGTATAATGTCATGACCAAATATGGCATGCACAATGTATTCTTGACATTTGAATATCTAATTTGACTAGAATCGTGTTGAGAAAAAAGGGTTACTTTTATTGAAGATGGGTCCTTCGTTTATTGACGCATACCCTTGGGAGGAAGTGGCATTCTTTTGTGTCCTAGCCTTGATTTATTGACATCAGAAAAATGCTGCGTTTCATTGCAAGATGCAATGTCTCCATTTGCTAAGATTTGAGATACAGCTGCTAAATTATGAAGAAAATTGGAAGAAAATGAGTGATGCTTTTAATCATAATTTCAAAAATATACCATGATATGTACTGAGCAAAGCCTCATTTGGAATGCATTTTGTGGTCATACAATGGTGGCATTAAACATTTTTTGGGGACTTGTGTTTATTGCATTTTTCAAAACACATGCACCTCTTCATAACATTAGGTAAGAGTCAGTTGGGCATTAAGTCTGTTTTGGCTTAATTGGGTTATGCATACCATCTTGTAGACACAAGCTTCTGCAATATGATGTCCAATTTTCAATGATGATCATTTTTATTTTTGAGATACCCATCTCAATGGCCACCTTTCTATAATAGTCAGCCTGCTTATAGTGGCCACCAAAAGAGATCCCCTGCATAGACAAACAATGTTCTTGAACCTGTCTTTAGCGGTCACCTATCTATAGTGGTCACCTTTTGTGTTTCCCTTGGGTGTTTACTGTACACAGGTTTGATTGTATTAATACAAAAACAAAAGAGAGCTAAATTTGGTTTCTACAGTGCTCCCCAATTTTAAATATGATTATTTCTGAGGTACCAAAAGCAACTTTATAGTGCCCTTCTCTTTCTCAACCGGCTGGTATCTAATCTCAGGAGGATCATGTTGGGAAAGAATTAGCTTACCCTGACTGGAGATGGGACCTATATTCCTTTCTCATTATCTCCGACCCCTGCGTATCTCCTCACCTGCAAGCCCTGGCCAGTGGCTTAACGTGGTCAAACTGATTGGGGGGAGGAATGCAAATTACTGGGGGAGGGGGCACACTCTAGGTTTTTTTTTAAATAAATGTTATAGAGTTTCCCCTTGCATTGTATCCTATGATGGGGGTAATAATAGTGTAAATTGCTTAGAGATGATATTGTATCATATTAGACGCTAAATAAATTGAACCTATTATTATTATTATGTTCTTCATAGTTTTTGGTCAAATTATTGGGTAAGGGGCACATGCCCCTCATGCCCTCCCCCCCCCCCCCCCCTTGCTACGTGAACTTGCCCTAGCTGTTTGCTAAACATGGCAGCATCGTAATTGCGCCTATTAGATCGCATATGGTAGGCTGCTTCTCGATTCACAGGGTGACAATTGATTCTGTCCACATGTCACTTTGTGATGGATTGAGCCCAACAAAAACTATTGCTATCAGTTGCTTCTGATCTATGGAACATCTTAGAGTAAATAAGCTAGCAGGTGAAGAGAATTTTTGCAACACGTTTTGAAGAAGAGAGGGCACAGATTCAAGTTTTATTAGCGCATGTTATACGGAGACCGATTGTAGTTCGTCAGGATTCTCCTCACTTAACTATCACTCGATCTCATCTATAACATATATCATAGAGTAAATAGGACCAGTTAAAAGAGTTTTTGCAGCATGTTTTGAAAAGAGAGGATAGATGTATTATAAGTTTATGTCAAACCCATTTTAACACATCAGATTTCTCCCCATACGTGCACATACTACTACTCTGAGATCTATGAAACATCTTACAGTAAATAGATCAGATTTGACAGAATGTTTGCAACATGTTATGATAAAAAGAGAGGATAGTAGTATTTGTAGCATATGTTATACTCATTGTGAAATGTTCAAATCCCTGCACCGCTGCACATACTATTACTATCACTCCATCAATGTATGAAACATCTTGCAGTAAATAGATCAGATTTTAAAGAATTTTTGCAACACGTTATGAAAAAGAGAGGATAGAAATCTTTGCAGCTTATGTCATACCCATTTTTATCAGCACCTTTCCAACAAATGGGTCAGGATAGAAAGTTGTTGTTGTTTTTGTTTCATATCCCACTGTCATCAGGAGGTTTCCAGGAATAAACTCTAATTAGCAAGGTTGAAAACATTTCTATTGTTGCAATGAGTTTTTGTTATGCGCAACTTATCATCCATTATCCCCTATAATACAATGTTATTATGTAGCACTGGCAATTAGCATGTTCATATTTATTCATTAGAAGAAAAAAAACTCTGATTTTGTAGAGCTATTTAGCTTCAGCCATCTATGTAGGAGAATGACATTTTATTTGTGGGCTGTTCTTTGTGGAGAAATCCTCCTGTTTGTGCAAGTTAAGCGATTCCATTTAAATCCCTCTTTAAAGTAATTCAATGCTTGATCATATAGACCTAATCTCCACTCATTAGTGATTTGTTGTAAATTGACATTGGAGCGTGTGGGTTGTTTCTTAGGAAATCCCATAATAACAAGTACATTCCTCAAGTTTACTACTAGAAATAATTCTTTTTTTTGGTGCAAGTAAAGCAATTCTATTTTAAATCCCTCTTTAAAGTAATTCAATGTCTGATCGTATATATACCTAATCTCCACTCATCAGTGTATTTGTAGTAAATTGACATTGAGCTTGTGGGCTGTTTCTTAGGATATCTCATGACAACAACCTACTCAAGCTTACCACTCAAAATAATTCTTCTTTTTGCAAGTAAAGCAATTTCTTTGTAAATCCATGCTGTTAAAAGTAATTCCCTGGCAAATCTAATTAATTCTTGTTTTCATTCCCTGCCATGTGTTTGAGTGACCCTGGTTTTTGTGGGCTAACTACGGCCTCTTGACGTCACGCCATCAATACATCCTCGGGTGAGAGTGATGGGCATTCAGTCGATTTTTTGCTAAATTGAGTTTAGTACGCTAACCATCATACAGGTTCAAGCCTCCTTCATGTGATGACAAATTTAAGATAATAATTTTGTCTAACTTGGGGAATATTCATTGAATATAATGCCCTTCAAACTTTTAAAATGATTATCTCAGAAATACAAAAAGTGACTTAGCGCCCTTCTTGTCCCTAACCAATGACATGTTGCCCCCAAATTGAAGTCTCTAAATGTGAAGTCTCTAGGTGAATAAGGCATGTGCTAATTCTATGATCTATTCATGGCTAATACTCTTGAGTGTTCATCACAGTGGAGAGATGTGGGGATGGAGATAAATGATGTGGGGAGACACAATGATAAAAGAAAGTTAGAAAGAGAACCTTGGAAGATGGAGAAAGGTAGGACATTACAAAGAATACGGTAAGATGTAGATGTAGAGAAAGGGAGAGGGGGGCAAGATGAAGTCATAGAGAAAGAAGGGATAGAGGGGGTAGAGGCAGAAAGAACAGGAAATTGGATGAAAGGCGGAAAAGGGTAGGAGAGGAAGAAAGAGAGAAAGAAGAGTGGGAAAAGGAAAGGAAGGTAGATTTGAAGATAGACGGCAAGAGGAGGAGAGGGGGAGAGAGGAAGACATAGAGAAAGAAGGGAGAGAGGGGGTAGAGGCAGGAGGAACAGGAAATTGGATGAAAGGCAGAAAGGGTGGGAGAGGAAGAAAGAGAGAAATAAAAGACGGAGAAAAAAAGGAAGGTACATGTGAAGATAGAAGGTGATAGAGGTAGAGGGGGAGAGAGGAAGGGGAAAGGGAAAAGGGAAGGGTCTTACAGAAAGGAGATGGGGTGAAGAGAAAAAGTAAGAAAAGAAGAGAAAGATTTACTTAGAGGAAGATGATCGAAGAAAGGAAGGACAATGGGAAAAAATTAAGATAGAGACAGTAAGAAATAGAGAAGTTAGGATAGGAAGAGAGGTGCAGGGGGAGAGGGAGGTGAACTAGGTACATGAATGACAAAACAAGGACAGGCAACGAAGGAAAGAGAAATTGATTGCACAAATTACAAATGAACCTAACAACACCATGCAGTTAGGTCCCCCAGGAATGCTACAAAATGACACGTAAACATTTTCGGTTGAGGTTTATTTTTAGATGCTAAAAACGGAAATCTAAAATGTCTTACAAGATGTATATTTGGGAAAGTTTTCCACTCTGTCTTAGTTTTGTTGAAACTGTTGTAACATATTCACATCTTACTCTGATGTGCTATATGCTCATACATTATTGCACTAATTCAACTATGTGTAGATGCTCTGGACGCACCCAATATGAATTATTATCAACATTCACTTGAATAGAAAGATATTTAAAATTGTGTATATACGATGTATGTTTGGGAAAGTTCCCCACTCTGTCTTAGTTTTGTTGAAACTGTTGTAACATATTCACGTCTTACTGTGATGTGCCATATGCTCATACATTATTGCACTAATTCAACTATGTTTACAGGCTCTTGACGCACCCAAGATGAATTATGAATGACACTCCCATGACCAAGATAAAAAGACATTTGAATTGTGTCATGAAATGTATATTGGGAAAAGCTTTCAAGTCTGTATTAATTTGTTTTGTTGAATTTATGTAACATATACACATCGAACTTTGATTTGTTATTCGCTCATACATTATTGCATTTATTTAACTATGTTTAGATGCTCTGGATACACCTAAGATTAATTATTATTGACACTCCCATGAATAAAAAGACATCTGAAATGTTTAATAAGATGTTTGTTGGGAAAAGCTTTCAAGTCTGTATTTGTGTTGTTGAATTAATGACGTAACATATTCACATATTACTCTGATTTGTTATTCACTCATACATTATTGCACTAATTCGTCTATGTTTAGACACTCTTGATCCAATGCACCTAAGATGAATTATTATCGACATTCTCATGAATAATACCCCAGACAAGTAGACATAATGAATTGATTATGGGAATGGATGCCTCTCTCGTTACGAGCGACATGCTTCCATAAAACCCAACGACCAGCGCTTGCTCGCAAAATGTCAGGTCCCCGAAGACCTGTGACTTAAAAGGCTTGCTTGTTGACCATGATGAAACGAGACGCAGACACCGAGGCTAATATGAGGGGCTAAGGAATAATTTAGTGTAATAAGATGTCGACATGCACTCAAGCTTATCTGCCTTTTGTGATTATGTAGACTTAGTGGTAATTTGTTTAGCTGGAATTCAGGCACCGAAACAGATGTGTAAGGCTAAGGACTTTTTTAGTTTAATAGGATATTGACATGTACGCCAATTTTTTTCGTTATTTGGATATTGATTCCTAATAATAGGTTAATGTGAAATGAGTATGTAGGACTTAGTGGTAATGTGTTTAGCTGGAATGCAGGCACTGAAACAGATGTGCAAGGCTAAGGACATCTGTAGCTTAATGTGCTTTTTCAGACTTGTGTCAATTTATTGAATTGTGAAATGTAAACACCGAAGCTAATTTGGGGGGCTCAGGAATTATAGTTCAATTTAATATAATGTAGACTTTCACTCTCAAGCTAATCTGCCTTGCGTGATTATGTAAGACATACAAACAATTTGTAATGGTGAAACACAAACACTGAAGTTAATATATGGGGCAAAACACTCAAGTCAGACTAAAGGTAATTTGTAATTTAGTGTCAGTACATGTTGTATGAGATGGTCTATTGCAGTGAAGTTACTTGTCGTGGAGCTTATGAATATGTTGGTGTCATTGTAGTCCATGTTATATACCACTGTCTACTGCCAAGCTGGTTTGTTTAACAGATCAACACCCTCCCTCCCTTCTATCCCATAGGATCATAGGTACATATATGAGAATCAAATTGTTTCTACGTGGCTTGGCACTTAGAGGAACTGATGGGATTGATGTTTCAGAGAAGGGAGGGCTAATGCTATCTTTCGCATGACAGCAAAAGGTTGTTCCAGAGATTACCCCCCCCCCCCCCTTCGCGGGAAAGGTTGTTCCAGAGATTAACCCCCTCTCCCATGTGACCATACATGCATGATAATCAAATTGCTTGGTATGAAGATGGATAACAATATGTAAGGGTTAAGGGATCTAGGTTACTCTAGCTATTAAGATACCATGCATGATGAATTGATTTGCACACACCAAAGCTAATGAGTAGTTTGTTTTAATAATATTTGGACACTCAAGATTATCGTGATATCCCCGAAGGAGAGGACTTGCATTGTTTGGTATGAAGAGGATAACACAAATAGGGTGTAAAGATATCTAGCTGTCATCTCGGATACTGTAGTACGATGTCATGATTATGTGATGCACGCACCAAAGCCAATATGTGGGACTAATAAGTAATTTAGTGTATTAAGGTCTGGACACTCTAGCTAATCTGGATATCACAAGGAAAGGACTTTTCATTGCTTGATATGACCAAGATAAGGTGAACCTGGGGTACTGTACTAAGAGGTAATTATGATGTGGTATGCACATACCAAAACTAATATGTGGGACTAATGAATATTTTATTATAATAAGATTTGGACACTCAAGCTGATATTGATATCATCAAAGGGAAGGATCATCATGACTTGGTATGAAGACGAAAAGATGAATATGGGTCAAATTTATCTAGGCTACTCTATTAATTTAGAGACCAATATGAGGTGTTATGCTCACACCAAAGCTAATAAGTGGGGCTTATGAGTAATTTGGTGCAATAAGATTAGATCTGGATTTAATCAATGGGAAATTGTATTATCATATCAAAAGCTGAAGGGGAATACATAAGACAGCAAGAGGCAAAGGCGGTTTGATCAACAGATATGAATCTTGTTTTATTAATTCTCCATAGCAGCTAAGAAAATGTAAATCTAGTGACAAACAATGTGCTACAAAAACTTTAAAAGAAATAAATGTTAGATTGATGATCCTGTTCAAGAAAATTTGAGCTTTTGCTATACCTCTTAGTCGTAACTTGATATAGGAACTGTTTCCTTTGAAACTGAGACAAATCTCATAATGGGAAATATAATGTTGTAGTGAGAGTGAGAGTGAGATTTAGGCTAGTAATTTGAAGCATGAAGGATAATAACGTGAACTAGTTGCATATATCCGTTAAATATGTTGGCTATGTAGGGTGCTAATGCCCTTTCGTTGCTTACATGATGAATTGTATAAAGACATTAACTATGTTGGCAATGCATGGAACTAATGCTTTTGGGGTGCCAACCTGCTGATAAAGTGCATATATTGTAGATGCAAACAGATGATTAGTTGCAGAGGGACATTAACTCTATTGGTTAAACTGTCAATAAAGACTGAATAAAGAAACCTTTATAGGTTATGTATATAACTAAAGCCCTTTTGTTGCCAGCAGGAGGTAAGGCTATGTACGCGGAGCTTGTGCCCTTTTGTTATTAGCGTATGATATTATTTCTTGCAGATGAATGATCAAATTATAGTCTAGACGGGCTAGTGAAAACAGAGTTCTTCATTTAGGCCCATCAGATCGAGTTCCTCAGCAAGATGTTATTGTAAAGTAATTATGAGCAGCAGAATAAATCTGCCTGATATGATGAAGTGCACGTAACCCACTTTGCAATATATCGTACATTAATGATTCACAGTTAAAGTACTTTGTAATATTGTCGGAGGACGAACTGCCAGACTATTCATTTTAAAGGTGAAATATCAACGTGCACATCATTCATGTCTGGATGTCAAATTGCTGGGTAATGCTATAAAACGCTGGTGAAAATTATCAAGATATTAAAGAACAAATTCAACATTTAGGACATACATTATTTGTTTTTTAGCTCATCCGGCCCGAAGGGCCTGATGAGCTTATGCCATGCCGTGGCGTCCGTCGTCCGTCCTTCCGTCCTTCCGTCCTTCCGTCCTTCCGTCCTTCCGTCCTTCCGTCCGTCCACAGTTTTCAAAATGCTTCTTCTTCATTATTTTTCAACCGATTTTGATTCTGATTGTTTCATAAGATAGGGCTAGGAGGGGGATTTAAAACTTCTACACAGAATCGTGAAATTCATTATATATGCTAATTTATGCAAATTTATTCGAAATCACAAAAAATGCTTCTTCTCCTTCATTTCTTGACCGATTTTGATTTGGTTTGCTTTATCTGGTAGAGCTAACTTTGGTACACTAAACTTCTACACAGAATTTTGAAATTTTTCTCCATTAATTAATTATGGTAATTTATGCAAATTTATTCCAAAAATCACAAAAAATGCTTCTTCTCCTTCATTTCTTGACCGATTTTGATTTGGTTTGCTTTATCTGGTAGAGCTAACTTTGGTACACTAAACTTCTACACAGAATTTTGAAATTTTTCTCCATTAATTAATTATGGTAATTTATGCAAATTTATTCCAAAAATCACAAAAAATGCTTCTTCTCCTTCATTTCTTGACCGATTTTGATTTGGTTTGCTTTATCTGGTAGAGCTAGCTTTGGTACTCTAAACTTCTACACAGAATTTTGAAATTTTTCTCCATTAATTAATTATGGTAATTTATGCAAATTTATTCCAAAAATCACAAAAAATGCTTCTCCTTCATTTCTCGACCGATTTTGATTTGGTTTGCTTTATCTGGTAGAGCTAACTTTGGTACACTAAACTTCTACACAGAATTTTGAAATTTTTCTCCATGAATTAACTATGGTATTTATTTATTTATTTATTTATTTATTTATTTATTTATTTATTTATTTATTTATTTATTTATTTATTTTTATTATTTATTTTTTTATTTTTTATTTTTTTATTATTATTTTTTTTTTTTTTTTATTTATTATTTTTTTTTTTTTTTTTTTTTTTTTTTTTATTTATTTATTTTTTTTTTTTCCCATGTCCCTTCTGGGGCATCAAATTTATATTTTTTTCACTCTATTTTTTAAAAATTAATTTTTATGTCCCTTCCAGGGCATCACATTTTTATTTTTTGACCAGTTGAAAAGTGTACCACATGAAATTTGCGATATTTGATGTTGCGAGATGCCGGATGAGCGCTACGTCATTGACGTTCTGGTTACCATATGGTTCTTGTAATATCTTTGTTTTTATATTTTGCTTTCATCCTATTCAAATAATATATGTATGCCATGAAATGTTAACTGACTATTTTGCAAGCATAGAAAATTAAATTGATGTATAATTTTCCCTTTAATCTGCACATGACACCAAAGATACTTACGTCAGGGCTCCACACTCACCTTTTTAGTCAGTGGCCCGGTCGGGCCAGTGAAATAGTTTCTTCCCCTATTCTGGTGGCTCGAAAGAAAATTTACTGGCCCCAAAATTGTATTTCATACAAGCTTTTTACTATTCAAAATATCACTCTTTCCTAATATCAAACCTATGATTACAGATGAAGCATGACATGAAAGAAAATAAGATTTTTTTCAGTTTGTAAATGTCAGGTTGCAAATCTGCTTGCCCGATCGGGCCACCAAAATATGACTTTTATACATTTTGCTGGCCCCAAGTGCAATTTCACTGGCCCCGGGCCAGCGGGCCAGTGCAAGTGTCGAGCCTTGCTTACGTACTTAAAATCATTTGAAACCAGAGGCAAACTTTTTATCAAAAGTTCTCAATGCCCTAATTTTCCCTTCTGCTCACGAGCCCCTAGCTGTTGAGTTGACTGCAGCACACCCCTAAAAGATAATTCAAGTTACCCCCACCCTCTCCTTCCTGGAGAATTTGAAGGGAATTTAATTCTTAAGTAGATCACTGATTATTATTCTTATTGTTTTCCTTTCTCTCCCCCGTCTTTCCTCCCAGCCGGATGTACTAACGGAAGCAACAGAGAACAGCAATCTAATATTTCCTAGCAATTTTTGTCCTAGAGATATTTACTTAGAGAGCTATGTACTTCAACCCATAACCCCTAGAAACTGTACTAAAAGTCCCATCTCATTATTGATACATGATTGACTGTGACAGATTAAGAATGATTCATTCAATTTAAGCAACACTCCTTTCTCTTACCATTCTCTCTACACAGCCGGATGAGCTAACGGAAGCAATAGAGATCAGCAATCTGATATTTACCAGTCTCTTCGCCTTGGAGATGTTACTTAAGATTACTGCCTACGGTCCCATTGGATACGTCAGTAATGGATTCAATGTGTTTGATGGCCTTATTGTCATTGTCAGGTAAGGTTGACTTTTAACAAATGTATTCACCAACCTATTTTTACTGTGGACTATTCTACTTGCAATCACTGGCGTAAATCTGTTCGGAAAGCACAATGCATTGGGGGGTCGAGCAATTGTTCACAAACCGTTTGTGAACAATTGCTCGACCCCCCAATGCATTGTGCTTTCCGGACAGATTTACGCCAGTGCTTGCAATAGACCTGTCTATTTTGCCATAGATTGGTCATTTTCTATAGAATGGTCTATTTTGCTATAGATTGGTAATTTTTCTATAGAGTGGTCTATTATTCTATATAGACCAGTCTATTTTGCTTAGTAACACTAAGCCAGTTTATCTAAATTCACTGGTATTTTTTTTCCACCAAACTTTTGTGGTGATTTTGAAATACCGAAAAATACTGACTTTCTCCTTCGGTATTCTGATAAATGGAAATAAAAACAAACAAAAATTACCGACTACCACCATCGGTATCGAAAAATGTATACATTCTATCATGTGTATGTTTGCATGCTTGTGTTAAGAAATGATTGTTAACTATACAATATGATTATGTATCATTTTGAAAAGCAAAATGATTTCCCATCATTAGTTATTAATTAACATCTTCGTATTCCTGCATAGTGTCGTTGAAGTGCTTCAGGAAGGTAGCGGTGGTCTGTCCGTCCTGCGAACCTTTCGTCTGCTGAGAATCCTCAAGCTGGTTCGCTTCATGCCCGCCCTCAGGAGGCAGCTTTTGGTCATGCTGCGGACAATGGACAATGTAGCAACGTTCTTCTCCCTCCTTGCTCTATTCATCTTCATATTCAGGTGAGAATAAATATTGTTTTATAGATTATGTATGTCTCTCAGTGTAATTGATATTGTTTGAATTTTCTGTGAATCTTTTGGCTGCCGAGGATCTTGATGGTAGTTGGCTTCATATGCCTGCTTTCAGAAGGCAACTGATGGTCATGTATGGCCAGTATGGACAATGTTGCCACAATCCTCTTTCTTTTTGCTCTATTCATCTTTAAACCCAGGTGAACATGTCTGTCTACAGAATGTCATTGAGTATGTTTATATCCCGTTGTTATGGATGATCCCAGAGTTATGGATGTTTATGTCTGCCTGCGAGCCATTCATCCATTAGAATCCTGAAAATGATGCACTTTATACCAGCTCTCAGAAGGCTATACTATTCATGCTGCAGATATTGGATAAATCAGTGTTAGAAACATTTTTGCCTGTTGGCCCAGGTGAGCAAATACAAAACAAGATTGTTTAAATTCTAGCTGCCTGGGGCTTGTTGCAAGAAAGGGTCCTAACTTTAGGACGTCCTAAATGTCACGTGATTTATGTCATATGATTACGTACATAGGACAGTTATCCTAAACTGTTGCAAGAAAGGCTCCTAAGTCGAAATTAGCCTTTGCCATGAACCTAATGTATAATCGGTAAAATAATTATCAGCATAGGAGCCTATTGCTGGTCTATAGGTGCGTTAGAATGACAAATGATATAAAACTTACACAGAACATATTACAATGTTCAGTTCACATGCAAAGCAAACGGGTAGCTGAAAGCGAACACACAAAAAAAACATGAAATATATTATTCGGATAAGATTTGCTTATGTTGCTGCTTGTGCCTATTTAAAGACACCATTAATGAGTATCTTTATCAAACAGACCCTATTATACATGTGAAAAACATTATCTATTTTTTCGCTACAATTAACTTATCTGATCAGCTACACTTTATCAATAAATATTACATTTGCCTGAAAAGTAGATGATCTGGCAAAAAGAAGACCTTTTACCTTTGAAATTAGTAATGAACAATATTTATATTCAAGAGAGGTCTTCTTTATCGAGACCATTCTATAAAGTATGGAAACTGCTTTTCCACGATATACGTTTCGTTCCCGATACTAATAGAAAACATCAGCGATACAAACGCGTTTTAACCAATCAGATTTGCGCATCTTGAACACGTGATCTGACTAACAATTAATTTCAACTTATAATCGATTGTATTTCTTTCTGCAACGGGGATGTGTAAAATGAGAGTAGAGAGATGTGATGTAAAAGAAACTTATATGATATGGGCGTCGATCCTTACGTAACGTCTTTTGTTCAGCGGGGGATGAATTATTACATTACCCCCCCCCCCCCCCCCCCTTGAACAATATGTATTGATTACAGATCGACGTCTATGGAACATGGGGCTGGGCACTTACAAGTATAACCGATACATACAAACGAAAAATATTCCATCTTTACCATCATATTCAAGTTCGCAATCATTCGTCATTATGGGGGGGGGGGGGGATAGTGAAATTTGTACATTACACTTCCCTCGTGTTATAAGGGGATTCATTCCCTACCCCATTCGGTGCCATTGATAACTCATATTTGATTTATTATTCCAAATGGAATCATACATAGTTTAGTTCATTTTATATCATGTCCCCTTCTCACTGATGAAATAACGCAAGCTTTCCATAAAACATGTTTACATTTGACCGATGATGGGGTTTGTTCCGATCGCGAAGTTAGGACAACTGTCCTAATTCAGTCGTAGTCACATGACAGTCACGTGACATTTAGGACGTCCTAAAGATAGGACCCTTTCTTGCAACAAGCCCCTGAAACCTAAATTTAGTTGTCCCAAACAAAAGAAAAACGATTTTGTTATATTTGGTTGCCCATTTGGACCAATATAATACAGTGGAATTTAGTGGCCGAAGGCTAATTTTTTGTGGCCCCAGGCCAGCAAGCCTGTGCAATTTCTGAGTATTGGATAATGCATCAACATAATTCTCTCTTCTCCATCACTTTACTCATTTTCATTTCCGGGATAAAATGATAGAGCAAATTCTCTTTCCAACCAGTTTCTATTGTGTGAGAAAAGGAATATCCCTGCCTTAAGGGAACAACCTGTAAAGGATTGATAGAGAAGGGAAAGGTCAGAGAAGAGAATTAGTAAAAAAGCTAGTCTTACTGCATATCATGCACAACATGCCTTCCCGTCTTTTCCCAGTCGGAAAGAACCTCCTGTAAATGGGGGTTTCTTTTGATATGATGTATCTAGTGGAGCTGGTTAACCACTTGACTACAGGAACCATATGGGTTGTGTACAAAGTCTATAGGGAACGGGAATAATGGAGCCAGAAAATAGTCTCAATAGAGCTACCATCGAAACTGGGACTGTTTTCTCTGTCTTATTTTCCCAGCGTGTGAATTAGGTCACAAATAAAGACTTGAAAGAGAAATGAGAACATATACAAAGTGTATTATTGTTAACTTTTTGTCACACATTGGACTCCCTTCAATCACTTTTCCTAGCATGGTGTGTATGAGGCGTGAAACTGACACTGCCATACAGAGATTCAACAGTAACAATATTCAGAACATAACATACACTGTACAAGAGGAATCATAGTTAACTTTTTGTCACTGTATGGATTGAGCTACAAAGTTCCCTGTAGTCAACTCTCTTCAATCACTTTTGCTAGCATGGTGTGTAGGAGGCGTGAAACTGACACTGCCATACTGAGATGCAGCCGTCACAAGATTGTATTAAGGCTCGATGAAGGCAAAAAAAAAGGTCTCCTGCCTCATTCATCCAGCCATAAAGGGGGAAATGTTATTTCCCAGAGGTAATGTGCTTGGGATAATGTGCCAGGTATTTACACTTCACTTGGTTTATGGTCACGTCGTCTACACCCATTTGGTTTGCATCTCATTTGCTCTACTGTAGGATGCTTATGATCTGACTACCATCGCCCCAACTCCAAACTTGACCCCGACCCTAGACTCAACTGAACCTTAATCATAATCCCCATACCTTAATCCTAACCCCTTACCATAATCATAAACCTTATCCTGATACTAAGTCTTTGAATTCTGATTTTGCTAGTAGACAACATGGGTGTATACCAAATTGGTGTATACAAAAGGGGTGTACACTAAATGTGCGTAGACCAAATTGGTGTGGACCAAATGGGTGTGGACCAAATGGGTGTGGACCAAATGGGTGTATACCAAATGGGTGTAGACCAAATGGCAAGTTACCTTTCATTTGCGCTGTTGTGCAGTCTGTCCCACAAGATGTTAACCCGATTCATCCTGTATCCTGTATATCCTATATAATTAGTACATGGATTACCAGCTTCATGTACGCCTTGGGTTAAAATCCTATTATCACCTATAGCTTTACATGCATGTTTACTTGAGCAAAGTCGCAAACATGTTTTCTCTGTTTTAACAGTGTTTAATCAGGCTTCCTTGTGGCGATGGCAGCAAGAATGATAATCAGTCAGGTTTCTTTATTGATGGTTTGATAATAACTTTTCCATGGTTATCTTTTTTTAGTTATTCTCATTTTTCTTGACTCTTTAATTTTATTTCATTTATGTGTGCAAAGCAAATGTCAAAGTAGTTTTCAAGTATATGGCATTTGTGAAATATATGATATTTTTAAAAAAATGATCAGACAGGTTGGCTGCAGAATTCACAATTTGATTTTGTGACACATACATGACTCAAACTGATAGAGACAGTTTCAAATTGTTTTCTGCGGGAAAAAAATCTTTATAATCTTCAGTGCTGGCGTAATCCTCTTGCATGTACATGTACATCATAGAAAGGACATTGACAATGCTGACGGCATTAAATATCACTGACGCTAGCACAGTCAAGGTGTTAGCACCGCATGCATTGGTTGCCATAGCAACCTTTCATAGTGATATAAGCTTCGCATGCTGCAGCTGCATTATTGGCATCGTCATGACATTTTAGATGAAAGACGATTGAACTAACACAGAGGTGTGCAGGCAAGGAATGCTAGGGGGCCAGTCTCCCTACCCCCCCCCCCCCCCCCCCCCCAAACCAGTATATCAGTCAGGGGAAATATGGGGGTAGCTGGTAGTTATTCAAGGAGATGATACTTCAGTCTGGGAAACTAAAGACCTTACAAGGCAAGAAGAAAACAAGAACAAGGGCTAACTGTCTTTGAATTCAATCACAGGGAATTTGTTATACCACCCCCCCACACACACACACACACACACACACTCATTCAATTTTGTCCGAGCCACTTAAATACTTGGCCCACAATCCTTCACCTTTTGGCAGCCTTGAGATGCGGTGATACCAGTGTGTTTTGTCAGAGTGACACTTAATGATTGTTTGCTCCTGGCATAGTATCTTTCTGTAGAAAAGTTATTAGGTGATACGTATAGCGTATCACCTTTTGTTATTACTCAGCGGGGGCTTCCACAATCGCATGTTATGTCACGATCATCTTTGCTTTGTTTATATAATTTGTGTCATGTTACAAATCTCGATTTTGATAAGATCTAAAACCCACAAGTTTCTCAATTTTGATGTAAATAATTTTCTTTGACAATTATGAAGTGAATGAGTATGTTGAAAGGTTCATGAAATGTGCTACTTAAAAAAAAACTATTATTATTATCATTTAATTCCACTAATTAAACTTATATAACTTTTTAAAATTTTGTTAAAGATACACAAGTCATATACATAGCGGAATCAGGCAATTATTTGAAAAACTGTTTTTAGCAATGGTTATGGCACACATGGAACATGAAATGCTAGCGACATTTTTTTAATTAGGCACTCAAACTTAGCTCAGTTTTAAATTGAGGTAATATCTTTTGTGTACTCAGTGTCCTAGATTTTTTTTCTTTTTTCACAGGGTTAATTGAATACATTACCTTGAAGATTCTGGAGCTCCGTCAGTTCAGATGTAGGCCCATGCATTAATAATTGTGTCGGCCCTAGAGGTAAAGGGGTCTCATACATTTAACATGAGCCTTTGCAAATAAAATGTGTCGAGTTACATTGGCGGGAAAGGTCGGGTTGACATCATAGGGTGAGAGTGAGAAGGGCGTTAAGTAGATTTGGGCTTAAATTGAGTTACGCACGCCATCTTGCACAATGAAGGTCAGAGCCTCCTGTACGTGAGGCAAAATTTTCAGATGATAATTATGTCTAATTTGGGGGGAATACTGCACAAATTTCAGAGAGAGCTGCATTGGTTTCTGCATGGCTTACAAACTTGAAACATGATTATTTCCAAAGTATTAAAAGTGACTTTATAGCGCCCTTCTCTTTTTCAACTGACAATATGTACGTGCGATGAATAATTCCTCTGGCATGCAGGATCCATGTTGATCCAGCAGTGGTTCATTCATGGAGGTTTGTTTTATTTTTCTAGTGGGGGGGGGGGGGGGGGGGGGGGGGTGGTATTCTCTAAGGAAAAGTTGATCTTGAGATCAACTTTGGTATTCCTTAAGTTGGTCTTAAAGTTGATCAACTCAAAGAAGGTGATATTAATATGCAAATTTATGTAAATTACCTTCCTAAGATAAGATGTATTCTGTAACTGCAGTTAAGATCAACTTACGTTCCTAAAATGTAAGAACTACCTGGAATAATACACGCAGCAATACTTCAAAAATTACAAGCGCGTAAGACAAGATAATGCGCACTCGGTGAACAATATCTAATATCTTTAAGAGGCAATCTCTGATTGGTTAGATTACATTATCATGTCGCAGATCAATTATTCATTATTCAAGCTAAGATCAACCGTATCTCTGTCACAGATAAACTGGATGAGTACTTATCTTGTTTTGGTCTTCATTCGAAGAGAGTGTTTATTCATCATCTATGGTGGTTGTAAGCATACAAACCAAAAATGAAAAACTTGAGTTAATGGTTACAAATAATTCTTACGTGACTATCTTGCAGGCAAGTTATAAACTTATTCTTTGCTCTTGATCATTAGCAATTTGACTTGAGTACACACCAGAGACGATGTGACGTAAAACAATTTGAAGGCAATCATTGCAAAGCGGGGAAGGCGGAGGTTATTAAGCATGAGTGGGAGGGTGGTTTGTGTCACGTGTAAACACACTCGGAGGAAGGTGTCTGTACATGTCTGGGGGGTGTTTCACAAAGATTCTAAGTTGGACTTAACCCTAAGTTGGACCTAACTATTATGGAAAGCCATGTGTAGCCTTGGAATGCAATATATTCAAAAGCAGCAAAGCAAGAATTGTAGACCTTTCATACATGTTGCATCAAGAATATGAAATCTCCTTGATAATAGAAAATATTTTTGATTTGAATCAACATTTTATGACTTTGAAAAAGGACATTTACAACAAATTTTTTCGAAGAAACTAATGGCTTTCCATACTTTTAAAGTCCAACATAGAGTTAAGTTCAACTTAGGATCTTTGTGAAACACCCCCCTGGTCTTGAAGTACAGTCAAGTGCCGATTGATTGATTTCCGTTTTCATCCCCCGTTTTTAGATGCAAACAATTTTATGTATAGCGTTCCAACACTGAAATTTCTTTGGGATGGAGGGATATCCAAACATTAAATTCATTTTGCATTGGCCATTTTGAGAAGAGTGCAGTAAATACATCTTCATTGTGTATACATGTGTGTAGTCAGTAGATTATACATAATTAAGAGAACATTCCGGAAGTATAATGTTTTATTCTTGTCACAGACAGATGGCATTAGTGACACAAGTTGTTTGCTTTGTCAGACACACCCAAGGTTATTGTAAAAGGAGTTCAGTAAACATGAATTCATTGTTAATGCATGTGTGTGTGTGTGTATGGATTATACATCAATTATGTTTAGAACATTCAAGGGAGAGACTGTTTTATTTTTGTTCACAAGCTAATGGCATTATTGACACCTTATATACATCAGATCATTAGCCCATTCAAGACTGGTCCCGAAGATATTTGGCTTTGGTCTATGGAGAATACATGTTGTAGAAAAATCAGTCCATCCTAAACAGGTTAAATGTACTGAACATTGTTTTGTGTTGCAATTACTTCAAAAACTGTTTTACAATATTCATGTACCATGTGTCAATGTCTTTGTTTGTACATAGTTTACATGATCCAAGATATATTCTTTGATAAAGAGACATTTTGTAAAATGTGAACACACAAATGGCTTCCATTCAACGCCAAATTGCCTTATTGACCCCCACTGTATACTTCAAAAAGCCTTATCCTATAGACCAGACCTGAATTGGTTAAAGCATTAATTAAGCATTTGTCTATAATATTGCATGCATGCGTGTGTCTTGAGTAGATATGAAGTGAGTATTCCCAAATAGCAAATAGATGTTAGAGAGAACTGGTCACATACATGTTCATATAAAAACACTAGCTTAGGCCATGAAGGATAAATTGTTGGATTGGCGTAAGCCGCCCAACCCTAAAAATACCGCCGACCCTAAAGGTTTTTTCTGATTTTTTTTTTTGTTGTTTTTTTTTTGTTTTAAATTTAAAAAAATTAAAAAACATACCCTAATTTTTTGTTGCCCATTACTCCAATTAAAAAAAAAAATTTGGCCTTAGTTCCATGCTAAGTTCTGTGATGATGAGCTCGAGTACGGTGGACACGTCTGTGATTGCAAGAACTTGAGATGTGTGCATTATAAAAGCAATGAATTATAGTAAGCCTGAGTCATGTCGGATATATTCGGAACCGGGTCCCGATAAACTTTTACCGGTCGGGAACCGGTATCCCGATAAATTTTTACCGTCGAAACTCGGACGGGTAAAATCACGCAATCGTGCAAGCATCGGCAAAAATGCACTGTTTGGGGCTTATATTGCTCTTTTTATATGCCAATAACATAACTAATACTGAGGCTTTTATGAATTTACATATCAATCTTTACGGGAAAATAGTTACAGACTATCCAGAATTAACTCAGTTTTGCAAGAAAAGTATTTTTTTCGAAGTAAATTGGACCTAGAAATCGATCGTTGGTTCAGCATTACGCCACACGTTTCACAGAAACTTAGCCCGCCAGTCGGGGGGAAACATCACATGCACGATCGCTTGTGACATGTGAGCCACTGCCCTCTGCTTACTTACCTCTGTATACTTACATGATCCCATGGCATTTAAAAGCTAAACAGAATACAAAATCACCCCCAAAACAATGAAAAAACTGTGCTGAATTATCTATAAATTTCCAAGGAACATTCGTGACTAATCGTGAGGTTAACTGAAACCGAAGGTTGTAGCTAGCTAGCAGCAAGTTTTCGAGCCGCTGTTTCATGCATATCGCTCGTAATACGCGTATACGTGCAGGTTACGGGTCTTTTTTCTTACGCGAGATCCTTCCGCGACGGAGCTATGTTAATTCATCCGCCATACGTTATACATGTAGCCGTTTTTTATCGATATTTTGCGTAATTGTTTTCATTGTTTTGGGGCTCATTTTTGTTTCTGTTCAGCTATCAAACGCCATGAAATCCTGTAAGTAGAATATCAAAACATTTTAAAATGTTGCAAATGACCAAAATACGTATTTTGAGCCACTTTTGAATGCACTGGCTCATCAGCTGGATCATACGAAGATCCATCAGACAACTCCCCTGGAGTATCGGACTAACTTTGTGTGCACATCCGCCAACAATATCGTTCAAATGACTAGCAATTTTGCGCTTCCTGTTCAATTTCTGACTGTCAAACGAAGTAACGAACCAGGAATTTCTTGAAAATAACCACTCTTTAAAGTAAATGATATCAATTGCCCCGTTTTTACTTGAATTCCGCTACATTAAGTGATAATTTGTTAACATTTTATTTTTTTAAATTTTTTTTCGGGGCACCGTTACCGATATAACGAAACCGGGTCCCAATTGAAACGGTCGGTAACCGAACCGACTCAGCCTTAAATTATAGTGATGAATTTTGAAATTTGTATACACGGAAATGATTTTTGTAATTGCTCATTAAACAAATAGCTAAAAAGCAATCCCATCTTTTTCTCTTCCTGCAGTATACTTGGGATGCACATCTTTGGCTGCAAGTTCTGTGACTACGAAGACGGGGAACAGGTCTGCGATCGCAAGAACTTTGACTCCTTGCTCTGGGCAATTGTCACGGTCTTTCAGGTGAGAAAGCAATTCTAAAACAGGCTGATCTTTGTCCAGTATTTTATGTCTACCTTGCTTAGGGAATTCAGCTGTGGTACAGCTTGATTTTTGGTTTAATGACAAAGTAGGGGTCACTCTGCCTTTGGTGTACTAAGATGTGACCCCGATACACCTTGTTTATAATTTGTAATTCTTTGTGATGTTTTTAATTGCAAATTTATCAATAAATGTGAATTCAATTCAATTCATTTCCTGGTGGAGGTCTTGTGGGCTATCTAAGACAGGGTTGCCTCTTTTTTCCCTATAGACCAAAAAGCAAAAGACCTAAATATTGCATTGTTTCTCTCCTTGCCCTGAACTTAGCTACAAAAGAAAAGTCCAAACTTGTTCTTAAATCCTATTTAAACTATAGATTTTGACCCGAGAGGACTGGAATATCGTGTTGTATAATGGCATGTAACACACATTTCCTTTTGGGATGCTCTTCATGTGCAAATATAAGATCCATCAAAATGGAATATTGCTAAATATTAATTGATTAAAAAAATACAAATATTGTTTTTCTCTCCTTACCCCTGACATTAAGAATGAGATTCCAAAGTTGTTCTCTTTACTCCTTTTTCATACATGTATGTAACTATAGATTCTGACCCAAGAAGACTGGAATGTTGTGTTGTATAACGGCATGTCGCGTACGTCACCGTGGGCGGCGCTCTACTTCATCGCTCTCATGACGTTCGGTAACTACGTTCTCTTCAATCTGTTGGTTGCGATCCTGGTCGAGGGATTTTCAGCTGAGGTACGTCATATATGTAATTTAATTTTTGCATTTTTGTTTGCTTTTTGCCTTTATATTGCTTTAGTTTTTAATTTCATGTATTTGCTGGGAAGGAAACGGGTATTTATGGATTTTCTTGTCACTAGCCCAATTGAATATTGATAATCGCATTAACATTTTAGATGGAATCGATCTTAACTTGAATACAATGCTAATAATTTTCAATTTCTGTTATTCAAACAGATGTATTCATTTACTTCTCTTTTGCAATGATTTTATTATTTGAAAATATGAAACTTCCGTAGAAACTAATCGCTATGAAACTACATGAAAAAGCTTTAAGTGATTCTCTATTGGCAAATGTTCTAACATTAGATCACCTTAGAAAATGACTTACATGTATGTCTGCAATCAACAAGGCCTAACATTTAATTTATATTTCCATAGAATGATATAATAGTTGTTAGTTTGTAACCTAAACTCATAAATATACATTATATCATTATAACTAATTATTTGTAATTCATAGGTTTTTGTATTCACTTGCATTAATTCTGTGAAATAATTGTAAAGCAAAACATAAACTTACTTATTAAAATATGGCAATGCATTGTGCACTTAACTCATATTTTTAAAATAGGCCAAATAAATACAAATACTAATTTGCACTTTAAAATGAGTATTAGTTTAAAATCAAAATCTAATCCATGACTATTCAAAGCATATTTACAATGTAAATGTAAATTTAAAATATTTTGATTCTTGACTTAAAATGAATATAAAAGCAAAATAGTTAATTCTCAGATATCGGTAGGTGTGAAAAAAGAAGAAGTTAACAAGTGGTAAAGATATGGTTTTAGTTTAAGATTGTTTGTTCTCGTAATATGAACTTGTAATGATTTTGTAGGTTGATTTTGTAGGTTAGTTGGTGATGAATTTATCGTTTATGTTGTTATTAAAGGGATAGTTGAGTCTTGGTAAATAGAGTACAGTTTTAGTCAAACTGAATTTTAGTAACCAAAACCTGCACCATTACATTACAAACTAATAGTCATAACTCCACCATGCTCGAAAGGAATTTTAATAATTTAAAAATGACAAAGTAAAAAGCCTGTTATCATTCAAAAAGAGCCACTAAAACTCAAGAGGGTGCTCTCTAAACACTCATCGGTTTCAACCATTTAAAATAAAATCTTGTGCATGTGATGTTTTGTTGAACTTTGTTAAAAAGGAACCATTTTTTATTTTGTTTAATGGCAGGTTCAAAATTATCTAATAATTGTGGGGCCCCACCATTATTATAAATGGTTATATTTATGGATATTTCAGTCGTTTCTGAACCGATTTTGATTAAATAAAGTTTATTCTGTCATTTAAATTGTATGCTCTTTCGAATTTGACACTCAGTTTTTCATTATCTCACAAACAAATTATTTTGTGTAGAGCCTTCTATACCAAAACTCAACTATCCATTTAAGTATGACATATGTAATAATATTGAAATCATTTGAACATGTTGGCTGTAACATAGAGATAGCAGCAGTAAAGTTCTTAACATACCAGTTGCAACTTTTTCCTTTTTGTACATATTAACTATTGCATAAGATGGAAGTTAATAACTTTGCAAAATACCTTCAATCTGTTTTTCAAACATGATATATACAGACTTTGTCTTTGTTTTTCCATTCCATTAATGTGTTTGGTACATGTAAATTCTCACCCGGGTTAAACTTTTTCTCTTTAAAATTGGCTTCCGGGACTTCCTCCTTCGCACATCCAACATCCATGCGTAACATTTCCGTTACCACGACAACGCTATGTCCTGGTTACATTTCAACCGCTCTCCACACACGCGCACATTACGTCATGTTGCTCTCAATCCCCCTTAAAACATTTGCACAATAACACGTACGGTGAGTATAATTTGCTGCTGTTGAGTCTTTTTGTTGTTTGAGCGATAAAATCCTTCACCCACATTACACGTACATAATGCCCTCACCTCATTAAATCTATACATACTGAGGGGGTGTTTCACAAAGATCCTAAGTTGAACTTCAAATTCTAAGTGGGACTTAAATTATGGAAAGCCGTTATTTGCTATGTAAAATTTATAATTTATTTATTAAATAGAAACATTACATTTTGTGCAGAAGCTTAGCTATTTTCTACTATCAAGGATATTTAGTATTCTTGCTGTAAAATTAATTAAAATCTCAAATATGTGCATTTTGCTGTTTAATATTTTTAATTCCTAGTCTAAAAAATGGCTTTCGATTATTTTAAGTTCAACTTAAAATCTATGTAGAACACCCCCTGTTGTGTTTTGCATGCTTATTCATTGTTTTCTTTGTACTAACCCTCATGAAGTGTGTACTATGAAAATAAGATTGCTTGCATGTATGTAAACAGTTTGTTGTTGTGTAGTAGTTCATTTGTATTTTTATTATTTGCTTGTAATCATTTTAATAATTTTTATTTTGTACTTTTCTCTTTGAGTTCATTTGTTATTGTTTGTTATTGTGTGTAATTTGAGTATAAATATTTGTAGAACATTTGTTTTCCTGGGTTGTATTGTTTAATTGCAAAATAGAATATTGTAGCAATTATACTTGCTTTTGTTAACAAGAAAGGAATCAGTTAGAAATCTAAATTTTCTGGATCTTTAAGTTCAATTTGTCAACATAATTAAATGATATCCTGCCTTTTATGTCTCATTTTAGTTGATTTCCAGCAAAAATCAATACTTTTTATAGCCCAAGATAATAATTCATTACCCTGAGCTGACTCATGCAATGAAATCTAACCACAGTCAAACCTGTTTATTGTGACCACCTACAAGAAACAAGAAAAGTGGCCATTGTAGGCAGGTGACCCCTATACACAGGTTCTATAAACATTGACTCTTTGTTCAGGGGATCATGTCTAATTGCCATTATAGGCAGGTTGACTGGTAAAGACAGATGGCTGCTATAGACAGGTTTGACTGTACATACATGTTCATACATCAACCTGTAACCTTTAAAATAAAAGAGCGTTTTGATGAGAGATTATGCTGATAAACTCCTCGCTTTATCCTTTGTTTAGAAGTGTACCTGGCTCTAAGCCGGGCATACAGGTGCCTGACATTTAATGGAAAGCGTTGCCATAGAAACTACTGCGAATTCATTATCTTCATACTTTTCATGCTGTATTGTAAAAAGTTCAAGATTTTAATGAGGCATTTGTTTGTCATTGAGCATTAGCAGTTTACATGATTTTGAGAAATATGAGTTGACAGGATTGAATTAATACAAATGTGAGGCATGATGGTAATTGTAGCTGAAATAATTGAGATTGCTGTATTTTGAAATATAATAACGACTTGTCAAGTATTCAAAAACATTCTTTAAGAAAAGGAGAGAATTGGAAGGGGAATAAACTAGCCATCAAAATGTATCAAATATAATAGTCATTAAACATTAATGAGAAAGATAAGATTGATCAAAACTGATTTTCCTAACTTTTTGTGAAGAGTTTATTCTAAGATCTATTGGTTTTGAGGACTGTAAGCCAACATTTTCTTTTTGGATAAAGAGATTTAACAGAATATTGTGCAGGCAACAGAATTAATTAATTTGATCATATTAATGGAGGACATTATATATATATTGGTAATGTTGATAATAATAGTAAAACTACTTTTACTATTATATACTTCTACTAATAATATGATAATGATAATAATCATGATAATCAGAATACTTTGTATGCACTATCAATATCAATGTAGTTAGACTATTCTGAGGCTCAGTGGAATAAATCACAAGGCTAAAGTTGTTTTAAAGTGAAACCAGTAAAGTGTCTAACTCCACGAAAATTACTTGGAGCTTCCACATTTCTCTTCTACCGTGTTGTTTGGCTTATGGTAAGAGAAGAATAAAATAGGGTTAGATTTTGTTAAATGCCCCTTTAGTATGACGATATCTATCATTGATAATCATTCAGCTCAAGAGCGTTAATGAACGGTCATAAACCTCATACACGTTATACAGTAATTCGTTGTAAAAGCTGACGCAAATTTTCGCTTTTTAAACCAGGAAAGCAGTGTTCTTTTTCTATGAAACTTTCACACATCATTCGGACATATCTTACAATGATTTTGGTATAGGATTGAAGTCTCAAATGTAATTTTGGGCAATATCTGACACTTTACAGGTGCACCTTTAATGTAATTTGTAATTTAAATTAAAAACTTATTTAATCAACAAATTAATCATCCTGACTACATTTAGACATTATATTATATTTAGGAAACATTTGACTATTGAAATGCCTTGTTAGTCTGGGTAAATGTTAATTTTGATGCTTTATGTATTGCAATTCCATATGTCAAGTTATTCATAGAATTGGGGCCACTCTATTTTAAAAGGGGAATCGACTTAAATCAAACCTTTTTAAATTTTGTTTTACTCACAAACGTGTGTAGTATGTCTCCTTGCTTCAGGGTACTAGGAACTGTGTTCACAATCCAAATTTTAAAATCTATTACACTTTAATGTATCATGTTATTTCTAGCTATTGATAGTAGAATGTTTTATTTTGTGTGTGTAGTAATTTAGAATTGTGCACATCGTGACACTTTATTAATATGTTATATTGTGTGTAGATGTTATTGCTGTATATGTTGGTTTCACCATCTGCATGTTCTGAATTAAGTTAATAAATCAATGTAGTTTTAATTTAAGAAATAGATTCAATCAAATTTGCAAAGAAATCGGCCAAGAACTACGTGCACTACACCCATGTACATGTATAACAGTCATACACAAAGGTTTTCTTTTGTAGTCATTGCGTAGTGGTCTTTGTATAAAATAAAGAGAATGCACAATCAGTGGCTACAAAATGGCTACACTTTATGCAAAATGCAAATGCATGTGGGTAGTGGTAGTTTCGGGTGACATATATTAGTAGTATCAATGTCCCAAACCTGCATATCAATAGATTTGATGTCAAGTATAATGCATGCCTGAATATACATTGTGTGAAGTGGCTGTATACATGTATGTATCTGTGCCGGTTTCCATTACCATTTAGTTGTTTGTGCACATAAGTTACGTTCATACCACACGGCAAACTGTTACTGTAGTTTACCACGCACATCATTTTAGTGACATTAGTGTACCAACTGTTCGCACTCTATTTTGGCAAATAGCTTACTATAGCAGTGGTTTGATCAAATTGCATTGAAGATATTTTCACTTTACTGAGGTGGTGAAAATTGAGTACCAGTAACCCCCAAAAACAGGCCGTTATTTATAGAGTTTAATAAATAACTTTTTAAATAAACAGTATTTTGGTACAAATGGAATTTAGTGTACCGTATGCTAATATTTATGCAAAGTTTCACTCCGGCTCAAACCTCTATATGTTGCACAAAACCTTGAGTGCATTGCATTTACACAACATACTCTAGACCATTGTTATTATTATTATTTTTATATTACCATGGAATCCATGGGTTATGAAATATATCCTCAAACAATTTAACAAAATTACAGTCAAAACTGTGTATGGTCACCACCCAAGGGAAGCAAGAAATGTGGCCACTGATCACAGGTGACCTCTGTACACAGGTTACACAACACTGTTTTTCTCGGGAAGGAATCACTTTTGGCAACAACTATGTATAGGCAGGTTGGCTGCTATAGACAGGTGGTCACTAAGACAGGTTTGACTGTACAATAAAACCTGTCTTAGTGGTCACCTGTCTACAGTGGCCACCAAAAGTGATCCCTTGCCGAGACAAATCATGTTGTGTAACCTGTGTATAGTGGTCACCTTTCTACAGTGGCCACTGTACGTGCTTCCCCTGGAGTGTTACTCTTACACAGTTTTGACAGTTCTTACCTTTAGTATAATACTGTGTTCACATCTAACCCAGATCCTGCATCCATTATGTGATTTTGTACACACAAGCAGTTTATCTATATTTTTGATGGGATAAAATTAATTCTCCAATTAACTCTTAAAGTTCCAGGGATTGTAATGCTCTATGGAATTTGTGTGATATTGTATTCTTTCTTATTTCAGATTTTAAAATATAATTTTCACTGACAAAGTTTTGAAAACTTATTATACATCAATCAATAATACAAATAAGATTGATCAATTGTACTTATATTTGAATGACACAAAGTTGGCAGAAAAATTGATTAAATTTGTTTTAAATAGTTTTGATTGAAATGGTTCATTTTATATGTTTTAGTTGTAAAGTTTGTTGGGCATAAATGATCAATGATCAAGAGCCACTTATATTCTTTTTTGCTGCTGGTATCTTAGTTAGAACTAACCAGTTTTTACAGCACGTTTAATAAAACCGTTTCTATTGTCTTTCTCCCAATGATGTGCCTACCAGCCTGATTGTGATCGGGATGAGCAGAAGGATGGGACTGTGAAGAGAGACAGTGACGATGAAGGGGGTGAAGATGGAGAGGACAAGGAGGAGAAGAACGCAGACGATATGAAGGATGATGTCATCTCGGTCGGGTCCGACAAGGGCAACGGTCAGTATTCGTCATAAAGAGTGACCCCTAACCCCCCTCCCCTCTAATGTGTATTAATCATGGTTAAAAACTATGATAAGGTATAAACATTTTCAGCCCACCGTTTTGTTGAACTTGGAGAAAATTAATAACCAGACATTGTATCACCAGGGTCCCATTGCAGAAAGAGCTACAATTGATTGTTAGTTACAATGTCAGAAAATGTTTGTGTTTCAACCAATCAGATTTGCGCATTTAGAACACATGAACTTACAATGAACTTACAATCGACTGTATCTCTTTCTGCAACGGGGCCCAGATGTGCCCAAGAAGAAAACTACATAGGTAACCAAATTTGCTTTTCTTCTTGTTATCATCACCTATGTGTATCATCACCAGCATTAATTGTAGCCATGCCTCAGGACCATAATTTGTAGATGGAAGAGGGGGTAGAGAACCTTTCTATTTATTATTTTAAAAAGCTAGAATAATATTTACTTTGCTATTTCCCAACAGGCAAGCTAGCCATCACTAGCCATGCCAGGAGGGGGGCAGTCACCCCCTGGGCCCCCCTATCATCACCCATACAGCAGCCACCCCTCAGGGTTCACCTAACGTTGACATGCAGAGGCTTAAGATGGAAGCTAGGGCAGCGGCTAACTCAAGAGAAGGCTACAAACTATAAAAAAGCAACAATAACATTTCCTTTCCAATTGTTCTCAACAGGCAAGCTAGCCATCACGATGCCATGCCAGGAAGAGGGCAGTCACCCCCTGGGCCCCCCTATCATCACCCACACAGCGGCCACCCCTCAGGGTTCACCCAACGTTGACATGCAGAGGGCCTTCCGAGGGAGCTTTGTGGACCATGATGCGCGGTCGTGGGACTCTGACTCTCAGTCAATGGTGAGTAATATCCACTGTTTTGTATATTTAAAGGGGAGCCAAATGCTGGCATTTTCACATACCGTTACTGATAAGTGCATAATTCCTTTCACTTCTAGTTGTATATTTCCTCTTGGGTATCACCAATAATGGAAATAGTTAATGTTTTGTAAACCACTATCATCTGTTTTGACTGAATTCTGGAGGCTGCCATGTTTTCTAATGGTACTGCATGAAACGTCATTTGATTAGCACTAAAAAAAGCGGGTCACATAACTACTGATATAGCAGCAGATTTAATAACAGCGGTATATAACCTGCTTTAGTTAGTGCTTGCTCAGATGACATTTTTTGCAGTACCGTTGGAAAATATGACAGCTTTCAGTGGTCAGTCAAAACAGTTGATGCCCGTTTCAAAAACTTTGATTATTTCCATTATTAGTCATATCCACAGGTTATGTGAATGGTTAATAAATATTAATGACTCAGATATACTTTGCTCAAATTATTTGTCCATTTCCTTCTTATATTCTTTAAAATGATCTTTTGGTTTGTTTTTTTCTTCATTCTTTGCTCTTCGCTTATCATCCGGGGCTCACTGAGGCTGGGCCAGTGGAATAGTACTAAGAACATCATCAATAACCACAAGTAATAACATCAGATTATTGACTCAGATATACTTTGCTCGAAGCATTTGTCCATTCTTTTTATATATACTCATCAATTTAATGATTTCTTCTTTTTTCACGCATCCCTACCTCCTATGCAGTCATCTCTCAACATCCGGAGCTCACCACGACTGGGCCGATGTAACAGTGCAAACAGTGTGGGCAGTCAGAAGGAGAACGGTGTCAGGGACCACCAGCCCTTGGCGTCCCCAGAGGCCAAACAAGGGGGGCATCTCCTCACCCCTTACCAGCTTGGGGAGGACTTTATCAGGCAAGATGCTGACACCCATAGCCATTCGTCTGTCAGCCTTGGCGGGTATGTAACTTATTGAACTATTCTATATACATTTTGATAGTGGACATTAAGAGTAAAGAGGACAAACGAAGGGGGCATTTTCTTACCCCTTACCAGCTTGGGGAGGACTTTACTGGGAGAGAGATTGACACGCATAGCCATTCATCTGTCAGCTTATACGGGTATGAAACTAATTAAGCTATTCTATATGCATTTCAATACCGTTTCTTTCCCCTCACCAGCTGACGGAAGACTTTATTGAGAGATTTTATCTGAAGAGATGTTTACACTCTGAGAATAATTATATTGATTGCTAGTTCTTCTCTCTTTGCCCCTCAGGATTGATAACGACGACAGTCGACGTACATCCTACATGGCCTGTAAAGGTGGATCGGTCACAGTCATCCCTTCCATAGCTACCCACAATATTATCTGAGAATAAATCTCATAATTGATCATTATTTCTTCTCTCTTTATCCCTTAGTTCCCTGCACGACGGCTCTCAAAATGGTTACTTACCGGACAGAGATAACAATGACGGTCGACGAACATCCTACATCTCGTGTAACGGTGGATCAGTCAACCCTAAGCGTCTCACAGACTCATATTCTTCTTCTTCTTCTTGATACTGCAAACAAACACCCACAATAATCTGAGAATAATATAATTTATGTTTGGTTCTTCTCTCTTGATCCCTTAGTTCTCTCCACGATGGTTCTCACAATGGCTACTTACCGGACAGCGATAACAACGGCAGTCGACGTACATCCTACATCTCGTGTAACGGTGGATCGGTCACCGCTATGCCCCAGACCGACACACAGGTACCGGTCAGCATGGAGGAGAAGGACCAGCAGACAGAGGGCACGGCTCAGACCACTACCTACAGCCAAATTGAAGACCCTGATGCCATCGATGAAGGAGTAAGTATAGCTAGACGAGATGCATGTAGTCCCATTTATTGTTAAGGATGGTATGTATTACGTTGAGTCTACAAGCACTGCATGCATGCTGCAGTGAACATAATACTCTAGGGCTTGGGGTGATTTAGCCCCCCCCCCCCCCCCCCCCCAAAAAAAAAAAAAAGTAGCCCTTGAAGTTACATTTAAATTTGTTTTTTTTTTCTTTGTAGCAAAATTACCTTGAGTAATCAAACAGGCTTTGGTTGATGATATGTCGGTACTGTGGTGAAATTAATGAATGAATCAGACTTCCATTTAACCAGACATTCCAAAACCCCTAACATTTTCTTATTGATATTTCCTGATCAAATTTTATAACCCCTTTCCCCTCCCCCTTAAAAAGATAACGTGTCCATCCAAAAAAAGTTCACGCTTGTATCCCTTCCATGAAGATTGATTTGCTTTCAGATTGAATTACAAATACCGGCAGTTAAAGGCGACTATATGTCCTCTGTTTTAATTATTTTCACAAAACTCATGAAACAAAGGGAATGAAACGTTATGCTGATTTGAAATTTAAACTCAAGATACATCCCAATTGACATGTATATGTGGGTATTTTTATGCTTATATATTACATAATTGTTTTATTTTTGTACATGAATGAGTTGTATAGCATGCCAAGAGCACCTACCTTAGAGATATACATCTTTCTTCAAGTAGTACTATGGCTAGCAGCAGCACACACTGTATAATAAAGCAATGGCCACTTACTAACTTTATAGTCCATGTAACAGGAGTGTTAGACAAGGCTATCCGGCACCTGTAACCAGAAAGAAAGGCCACTGTGTAGGCTGTATGTAGTCTATGCATGCTATTGGGCAACCGTGTCTGGTCACAGATCGGACCAGTCTTATCTAGATTCAACTGGTCAATCCTGGAGCGAGCATATACATATACAGTCTAACCTGTGTAATAGTGACCACCTGAGGAAAACAAGAATTTTGGCCACTGTAGACAGGTGACCCATATAGACAGTTTCCATAATACTGTTTTTTGTGCAGGGTATCACTCTTGGTGGCCACTATAGACAGTTGGCTGCTATAGACAGGTGGTCGCTAAGACTGGTTTGACTGTAACTTGAACTAATGTACTAGTGAATGAATGCATGCTTCTGGTTGGCAGATTCCTTTTTTTGACCAGTCTAGCATAATATGCATTCCCGAAACTACCAGTGGATTATGCATGCTTCTGGTCATTGACTGGTCAGTGTCTAGTTTCAGCTGGTCAATTGCCCAAAGTCAGTCAGCATATATATGTCTATGTACTGTTTATCAAGCAGAATGGCTAATATAATGAATGCATGCTCC
This sequence comes from Echinarachnius parma, assembly GCA_037951105.1. NCBI lineage: Eukaryota > Metazoa > Echinodermata > Echinoidea > Clypeasteroida > Echinarachniidae > Echinarachnius > Echinarachnius parma. The sequence goes on along the minus strand of JBAMJV010006785.1, from coordinate 96,834 downwards.
TAGTTATTTAGGTGGTGACAGATCATACCTATATCTAGTTCACACAAAGTAAAGTCTGGAAGCAACCAGCATGGACCGGCCTGTACCAGCATGGACCAGTCTGTACCAGCATGGACCGGCCTGTACCAGAATGCACCAAGCTTCTTCTCTCTCTCTCCTGCCAGATTCTATCCATAGTCAATTATGCACCGCACCCGAATGTATAGGACAAAAGTTCACCTGAATGTACTATTTTTCTTCTCATAAGATTACATACATATTCTAGCATGTATATCTACTCCAACCATAGCTACTATGATGCTGTATATATATAAATAATCGGAATGGTTGAATTTTCTCTTCTTATAGAAAAGAAAAGAACCTTATTTATGTAATTTGTATGCTAATTATAAAGGTTGGAAAGAGATGATCATTTGTTTGTAATTGCCTGAAGATTTGTTGGAATGTACATCAGGATGATACTGATTTTGTCTCAGTGTCAACTTTGCATGTCGGCATCTTGAATGTTATTGTAAATGTAGGAATGAATATGATATACGTACTGTAGTAATTACATGGATTTCATATGAACGGGCATGTTTAGCGTGCATCCCAGTCCGTATGTATGTCAATGCGTGTTTGTGTGTCAATGTGCATGTGTTAAATGTTGGCGTAATTATACAATCCCATTAGATTCACATGTACATGTATATATCTTAATGAATTTTAAGTTCATAATGAGGATATTGATTGAAAAATGTGCATCAATTGTTATATGAATGCTGACATTTGTAAGTGTTACTTTAGAAATGGAAACATCAACGCATGTCTTGTTCTGTATAATGTTATTCCATACTTGTATGGCATGCAGTTCAGGTTCAGATATATATTATAGCTACCATTATGCCATGTTGATATCACCTTTTTGTTGTCAGCACCACTACCATTACCATCATCATCCCCATCACCAAAACCTCTGCCACTACCTCCATCACCACCATCTCCATCTCCATCACAATGCACTGCCATTATCACCCACCGTTATCACCACCTCTACCACTACCACCACCACCACCATTGCCACCACCACCACCACCACCACCACCACCACCACCACCACCACCACCACCACCACCACACCACCACCACCACCACCACCACCACCACCACCACCACCACCACCACCACCACCACCACCACCACCACCACCACCACCACCACCACCACCACCACCACCACCACCACCACCACCACCACCACCACCACCAATGTTACCACTGCCATCATCATTATCATCCACCCCATCACCACAACCTGCTACCACAAACCCTGCCACCACCACTTCCACCACCACCACACCCACCACTCCAATCCTACTCCCACTACTACCACATACTGCTACTATCAATTCACTATGTTACACTTACACCATCACTCTAATACCACTGTTGCAACCAGTCAATTGTAGCACCACATCTACTACCAACTACAAGTGGTAGGATTTGCTACCAAAACGTATCTAGATGTACTAACTATACTAATTATGTAAATTATATTATTCACTGTGATAGAAAATACATTGGTGGCCCTACAAACTCATTCACAACTTGCCAACTGCATTTGCAACAACCTGATTGCCCACTCAACAACCATGTTGTCCATCTCTTTTGTTGCTGGTGATATGTTGCCGGGTATATATCCCCAAACCACATTGTACTTCCCAAGAAACCGTTACAACTCTGACCAGTTTATTTAGCGACAGCAACATTACTCACTCAGCAACCGATATGGCACCACTTTCACATCAACCACACTTACAACAAAATTTCTCACCCAGCAACCCCATACCCCTGTACATGTACTTTGCTGACAAGTTGCTGATAATATATTTTTTTACAGAAATGACAACTCTGTGAACTGCATTCACAATTGCATTCACATCTACCACATTAACGTCGACCACATTCACAACCACATTCCCTCCCCACCGAGCAACCAACCAACCAACCAACCAACCAACCAACCACATGTAACCCCCGTTTGTTTGTTGTTGTCGTTGCTGACCACATGTTGCCTGGTATATTCTTGTTCCTCACAACAGAAGGTATCATGCATCCGGTCGCTGCTGGACTACATAGCGGGATGCTCAATGGTAAACAAACACACCCTCATTTGTGTCATCATCTGTGTCATCTATGTCAATCATTCTGTCACATCTCCATCATCTAGTCATCAAAGTCATGTTAACGTCCATATCTGTGACTGGATACTGCAAAATCCTGCACTTGTTGGTTAAAATCAATATTGAGCCCTGAGAAAGGCCTCATCACAAGCTTTAATTGAAGGTCTTTTTTCTAATGCATCAGCCAATATTTGGTAAATATATGATTTTTTCAATTCTACAAATGTATGTCCTTTACATACATTATGTGAACTAAAAATGACAATTTCTTCAAAACATGAATTACCAACAAGTGCAGGGTTTTGCTATAGCCGGTCACATATGTCATCCATGTCATCTACATGTATTTAGTCTTCTTAGATGCTTTAGGTATTATATGTTCAAAGACTATGCTAATGATGTTGGGATTGAATTAGGGCAAGGACATTACGTTTCACTAAGTTAGCCGTGATCTCCACCACGGTGGAAATCAACTCAACCATTTTAATAGCTTTCGTCAACATTCCATGCCCTGTTAACTGCCCCCCGAGACCTAGTGGTATTATAGAGATAATCTCCTCCGGTTACACGCAGTAAACCGATAAGAACGGTGTAAACGGTGATAAAATTCTACTAGAGGCACGAATCTCTCAACCTCTCCTCAGGCCTGAGAAGCGGTTATTTTCTAACTTGGGTGAAACGTAATGATAAATGATGGTGTTAGGGTTCAAATAAGCTTTATGCTTAGTCCGCGATAAAACATCTTCTTTTGTGCTATTCATGATTTACATGTTATATTTGTCATCTATATGTTTATGAAAAATATTTAGTGTGTAGAGCCTTATTAAAAAGTAATGGGTTATATAATAGAGATTTATGGAGTCCATGGTAATGGTAATGTTGATAACAACCAAGAAGGTGATGGTGGTGGTGGTGGTGAAGATGATGATGTTGATGATGATGACAGTGATAGGAAAAGTGATGATGGTGATGGTGATGATAATGATGATGACTTTAACAATGATAGTGTAGATTTTCAAACCAAATTGAATCATTTTATGAATAGCAAGAAACATTTTGGCTCTTTATTTTGGAATGATGCACAATTACAAATATGATATCTAAAAGGTGTAGCATCTACCAAAATCTACCCAAACTATGTGAATTTTAAAACCAATAAGCTTACTGTTTGGTTCTGATTTTATCCTCAATCTGAATGTTATTTTTGTTTGTAGCTCATAATTGTTTATTTCAATGTCTTGTAAATGTTATTTCGAAACATGTATTTGTTAAGTAAATGTTTACAGAGTGTGTTCCTGTTTTTCTTATGTTATTATTGTATTGTAAATAAATGTGTTCTAATATTGATATTGTATTATTGAAAATGTATTTTTTTTTTAACTGAATTCAATTGCTGCCTATAGACTAGCTAGGCTGTATATTGTGCATTTGTTTATTCTGACTGCAGTTTGGTTGGCAAATGCAAATAATGCTCTCTTCATAAATATTGGTAATGAAATATGATGTTATGATATTGTTTTAGTCGATCATTAGATATTATATGTACAAAGATTCAGTGGTAGAGATAAATACACTTCAAATGTAGCTTGTAGCATAATCAGTTAGTCAAAGTAAAGAAAATCTTGACATCTAGAACTTTGCATAAAGTTGCTTCGATGTTGTCATGTATTATGAAAAGGGTGCTTATCATGGTCGAAATATGTTTAATGTTATTCATTTGATTGTATAACTTGCTATAGGTGTATGATTAATATTTCATGCCTCGTGTATGATCAATATTTCATTGTATGCCAAATTAATTGTCTCATTTCTCATTGGTACCGTCCTTTTATATAGAGACTAGTGACAGTAGAGGGTCTATTCCTCTATGTTGCTAATACTCTTGTGTAAAGATGGACTCTAGTTAATGGTTGATTTTCCCTCCCTACCCCCATTCCCCCTATCCCCCCTCATTGCCCTATGGAATAGTCCAAGCCCAGGCCGGGTTCCCAGCCTAACCAAGAGGTTGCCGCAGCAACGAGATGCTTAAAGCAAGATGATGGTGAAGGTGGTAGTCATGGTGATGATGAGGATGATATGGAGGTAGAATATGATGAGGAGGGCCCTGACCCTGGGTGCTGTTGTATTAGGGTAATTCAACAACTCTATTCTCGTTCTTATTACCATGCCATTTTGCTATTTTCTTTTATTTCTTAATACCGGTACATAAAATATCAAAAAAATTATTTGAGATTCAACATTCTGTTCTCTTTTTTGTATACCAGTAAATGTTTTTGGAAATCTTTCCATCTTCAAGAAACATGTAAAAAATAAATATTTAAAAAACAAGCAAATTCAATAAATGATCTTGCTTCAAATTTGATTTGGATTATGTGTTTGTTAAACTTAAGCAAATTAAAGTGCAATTATTACAACATTAAAAACAGTCTTAAATAATGTAATTCTTATTTCCTGAATATAAATGGACCAAAATATGGATTAACATTTCTTTAACCCATTCAGGATTGGTCTCAAAACTAATCAGGTTTGGGAGAATGGTCAGTGGTCAATCAGTCCTGAACAAGTAAAGAGCTCTGGCAACTAGTTATTCGTAAAAGGGTAAACAACAAGAAAAGATAATTTGGGAAAATAATAGATCTGAACAATGCCATTAATTATGTCCCTTTCCCCATTTCTTATCTCTCCCCTCATCATGCATACGTGTGCATGGTATTAAATGAAACAAATGTGCATACATATATTATATGTCTGCTTGTTCACTGGTCGCTTGCTTCGATGTGCAATTGGGTCATCTTGTGCAATGCTCCTCAAATTGGCAACTGATCTTGGGTGAGTTTTGACTTACGAGACGAGCATAATTTGTTTTGCCTGTTCGCTTAGTGAATGCTGCTTTTCCATGCATCATGTTAAAGTTTGTAACATGCCATGTACTATTCTAGCAGCATTTTGTAGCATTATACAATATATACATGGTCATATGTAAAACTAGAAAGTATTATTTGTTACTTAGACCCCGTTTACAGTGCAGGGCCGGGCCGAGACGCGTCTCGGCCCTGCTTAAATTGCGGTACTCGGCCCCCCAATTTTGGTGCGTTTACAGTGGCGGTCTCGGCCCTCGCCCTTTCAATATCTTGTCGTAGTGGCGCTCTGCATGTAAACAAACCATTATTTTGGAGGCACCCCGGGGTCACAGAACAAAGGCGCGTTATTTGCAATGAATTGTTTTCCCAATTTGGTACTGCATTTGGCCCTGCGTGCGTTTACAGTGAGAAAAAGCGCGGCCGAGACTACCTCCAGAGCGGGGCCAAATGCGCGGCCACTTTTGGCCCCGCATTTGGCCTTTTGAGCGTTTACAGTGAAAAAAAGGCCGGGCCGAGACGCGTCTCGGCCCGGCCTTTTTTTCACTGTAAACGGGGTCTTTGTGTTTATGTCTAACCTCACTAGTGCCTGTCTTTGCATTGTCCTGTATAAATACACCTAACCATACGTATATAATCTATATAACTCCAATATTCTCTTTTGTGATAATGGAGAAATCTGTTTCATTTCCTTCTCACAGGCATTTATAGTATACTCTTAAATGTATAATCAATCTCTTCTGTTTGTATATGTTGATGATTCTCAATGTATTATATGGTCATGATGTCGGTATATAAACATTATGATACATACATGTATTACTGTATTTCTCTTATTGTTATTACCATACATGTATATTTACCATTATGTTGTGTGTGAATTAACTAACCTGTCTTCACCCCAATATCTTCTTTCCTTACAGTTATCGTAACAAAAGTCGTATCTGTCTACTGTCTTTGCCATTTAACTACATGTATACAAACTTGTTATTGTTCTTTCTTGAAAAAATAGCATTCAAAATATTATGCAATGAAGTATTATTATATTTACCCATACTCGATGTACTCTCTTCTCTCGTATATCCGTGTTACAATGTTTCCATTATTATATTGCGTTTGAGAAATGTCACGAGAAGTACATGTACAAAATGTAAAATGTCCTGTATAATAACATTGTATGTAAAATGTCCTCAAACTTGTGTATATAACTCTTCAAACTTTACCACTGCATCTATCATGACTAGCCATATGTATATTATTTTTTGTAGTTGAAATATGGAATTATATTCAATTCTGTAGTATCTCAAAAGCACATCTAAAAACTTTTTAAAAATCTGAGCTGTGTGAAAAGCTTGCTCTTTTTCTCTGTCCCTCTGCCTGATATTTCAGGCTTTTGTTTCTAAATTGGTTCCACAGAATTATGTAAATTCAAAATGTGGGTATGCTCACAGTTATGTGTTAAGGGCCTTGTTGCACAAAGAGTACTGTTGCAATCGATCGAAAAGTTGCAATTAATTGTAAGTCAGAAAATAAGCACATTTGAACCAATCAGATTTGTACGTTTAGTCACATGATCTGACTTGCAATTAATTGCAACTGTGCAATCGATTGTAATTCTCCCTGCAATGGTAACTCTTTTCTGCAGGGCCCCTTGGTAGACCAGTTGTTTAACTGAAAGAGCAATCCTGTTGAAATAAAATATTAATATTAATAAATAAATGTGGCCAAGATATTGTATTCCCTTGCACGTACAGTCCCCATTCACTTTAGACCATGCGGCACATTAGGTTTCCACAGACAGGTTTAACCTCATGTTATATACACACCCATTCACATAGACTGTGCATCCATTTCTAATAATGCAACCATTACAGATGTTCCTTTTTGTCAAGTAACTACTTTTAATTCATGTTCTGTCGAAAGTGTCTTAAAAATGTGGTCACCCACTAACTTACATGTCACTTTTCTTGTTCAATACCAGTAGTAAAATGTATCGTAATACTTATCTTCTGATACTTATATCTCACGTATCCCACATGTTAATTCTAGCTAGCAGTCAACTATTAGGTCTGTTGTATTTGTTCAAAATTATATTTTCAATATATGAACTCCTTCACATGAAATAAACTTCACAAAAACATGCTCACCAGCAGAAACAAAGATAAAATTTCACCACAGAAGTGTCAAATATATTAAATATTATAATTCATTGAATTTTTGCTCTTCACCTACAAAGGTGAAGCACTTAATATACTAAGTGCATGTTTGAGCCGCTGTTAAAAATAAATCACAAGTGGATTTGGGTTGGGATTGAACCCAGAACCTGCTGATTACTAGATGGGGGTCATAACCACTAGTGGTCAGGCAAAAAATATGCATACACCCAGCTAGCCACCTGACGTCGTGCCATCGTTGGGCCGATGTCATTTTCGTTGTAAGGGGACGTTGGGCCAACATGCGACATGCGACGTCACCGAGACGTTAAAATGTCCGCCAGCCCAACATCAGCTCGGCGTCTTTTTTTAATGCTGGCCCAACGTCATTTAGCGATTTCGGCCCAACATCAATTATTGACAATGGCCCAATGTCAGTTCTAACGTAGGCCCAACATCGATTCCTGACGTTGAGAGAACATCAAGTTTTGACGTCGGCCCGACGTTAAAATGTCCGCCAGCCTAACATTGTCCCAACATCATTTTGTGATGTCGGGCAAATGTCAATTTCCGACAATGGCCCAACACCGAATCCTGACATAGGACAGATATCAAATTCTGATGTGGGCTCGACGTTAAAATGTCCGCCAGCCCAACATCGTCACTACGTCATTTTGTGATATTGGCATAACGTCAATTTCCAACAATGGCCCAACATCAACTCATGACATTGGACCAACATAACATTATGATGTCGGCTCGAGGTTAAAATGTCCGCTAGCCCAACATTGTCACGACATCATTCTGTGATGTTGGTCCAACGTCAATTTCCGCCAATGGCCCAATATCAAATCCTGACGTTGGGCCAACATCAAATTCTGACGTTGGCCCGACATTAAAATGTCTGCCAGCCCGACATTAGCCCAACGTTATTTTTTATTGTTGGCCCAACATCAAATCTTGACGTTGGCCCAACATCAAATCTTGACGTTCGCCCGACGTTTGAATGTCCGCTAACCCAACATTGGCCCAACGTCATTTTCTGATGCTGGACCAACATCAAAATTTGACAATGGCCCAATGTCAAATGGCCAACGTAGGACCAACATCAAAAACGTAAAAAGAAATTAGAAAACATGCATAGATTCCACGTCCGATCCATGCATTTTGATTAACCTTTACACACATTCATTCATAAATCATAATTCTATAAATATCCTATTCCTATACCTATTGCCTACTCCTAAACATATCATCCTATCGTCCTACAAACATAGGTCGCAATCGGTATACTATATATACACCACTTCTTAGCATGTATGTTTTGTAATAGTTAGTATTTGTAGAGCGTTGAATTTGAAATAATCCACCTTCAAATCATATTCATAACACTATTTAAGGTGTTATTTATATTCTGATTATATCCTTCTAAATTATATACAGCAGCAAGGACATGACAAAAGTATATTTTTTAATATAAATAATTCCAAAAATCGAAAATTTTCATTTCACTTACGATCGCTTATAATCGATCATGAATTTCCCGATAGCAATACTTCTTTTTTTTTTACTTTTGAATTACTAATGTTTGTAATCGATTAAACGAAATTCAATTCAGTATAGATTCTCAAAGCAAGTTAACAAAAATATAAGTACCCAGCTAGCTAACTGACGTCGGACCGGTGTCGGCAGGTCTTCGGCAAGATCGTGGTCGGCAAACAGACGTCGCGCCAACATTACGCCAACGTCGAATTTAAGTTGGAGGTTTTGGAAATGAAATAAGTCGGAAAATGGTTGTAGTTGAATATCGTGCCGATGTCATTAAGTTGACGAAAAAAATACGTCTCAAATAAAACGTCGCGCTAAAATCGCACCAATGCCGAAACTGGTACCAATTTAAGAGCTTGATAGAGGGTTGTAATCTTAATGTTGGGCCGATGTCAATAAACCAACATGAATATGACATCTCAAATATGACGTTGGGCCAATGTTGTACCGATGTCGGAATATATCATTTTAAGGGCTTGGTACGAACAGTCACGTCACGTTCACGTAAACGTCACGTGAACGGTTCTGTACCTTTTGTGAAACAGGTCACCCAAATCTACGAAGTGTAGGGTAAAGTGACCCAACAATTTGTCGTTTTCCATGCCGGTAAAACTCGAAGTGTCGCGTTAACCAAATCGTGACGTGAGCGTTTAATCAAGATTTTTTAAATTGCAAACGCTTGTTACTAAGACTAGACATACACGCACAAAGAGATTAAAAAATGTCGACGAAAATGCCGATACCCCCTTATCAAATCTTTTCAGTCATTATGTTTATAATATGTACGTGCATAATTCAGAGTAATCTGAGACGATAATATGCAGTTCTGTCATTTAGGTAATGTACAACCATACCACTTGCATTATTTGTCTTGTTATTGGAGTATTTCTAAAGACGTGTCGTGCGTGGATTTTGACAAATGTTGATTTCCAGCTGAATTGCTACACGCAGCGGACAATTCAGTTCGCATACGCCTGAAGTTCCCGTGCTCGACGTCTGCGCGTTGTATGTGCATGCCTGTGAAAGTGAGTGAGTGAGTGAGTGAGTGAGTGAGTGAGTGACTGCAGTAAGTGATCAATGAGTTTAAAAGTAATAAAACAATGATTTGATTAATAGTGTTTATTTATGGTTATTGAATCGAGTCAATCTATAAATCAGTCATTTAATCTAATAAACAATCAATTAATCATTCAATCATTATAATGAAACAATCACACCAACCAATCAATATTAAATAAATTTGACATTCGAACTAGCTTGTAGGCAGTGGCGTACCCAGGATTTTTTCAAGGGGTGGGTGTAGGGGGGGATATTTCGTCAGACAAATTGAAGTAAGCGGGGGGAGTGTGGGTAGGGGGTGTCCGTAGAAAATGACCGCAGCCAAGGACGAGACCAGGACCGGTCACAAATTTCGAGGCCGAGACCAAGACATTTCTTGAATTATGTTAGGGGGTGGGGATGGGGGTAGGGGGTGTCCATCCCCCAGCCCCCAGGCCTGTGTACGCATATAATTGGTATTTACAGTATAGGTAGGATCAATAAGACGTTCACGATTAAATTTACCGAGAATTAGTCTCTTCTCAACGACAATTTACATTAATTTGTTTTACGCAAGCGCCAATTTACGTGAGCTTTCATGAATTGCATATAGTATATCTACAAACTGTTGGGTCACGTAACCCAACACTTCGTAGATTTGGGTGACCTGTTTCACAAAAGGTACAGAACCTTCACGTGACGTTTACGTGAACGTGACGTGACTGTTCGTACCAAGCCCATTTTAAGAGGTCGGTAAATGGTTGAATGTGGAATTGATGTCGGACGGATGTTATTAATTGGACATCAATATGACATCACAAATATGACGTCAAGCCGATATCGCGCCGATGTCAGAATTGGCAGCAATGACACGAGTCGGCAAATAGTCATGAAATCGATGTTCAGCCGATGTCAATATTCTGACATGAATATGTCATCTCCAATATGACGTCGGGATAATTTCGCGCCGATGTTGGAACTGGTAGCAATTAAAGAGGTCGGTAAATGGTTGTAACATTGATGTCGGACCAATGAGTTTTATTGGACATCCATATGACATCTCAATTATGACGCCAAAGCGATATCCTGCCGATGTTATAAATGGCACCAATGAAACTAATCATTAAATAGTCATTAAATGGATGTTGTGCCGTTGTCAATAATTCGACATGAATATGACATCTCAAATATAAAATCGGCCTTCTATCGCCCCGATGTTGGAACTGGTAGTAATTTAAGAGGTCGGTAAAATGCTGTGAAATTGATGTCGGGTCACAGTTATTAATTAGACATAAATATGACATCCAAAATATGACTTTGGGCCTATACCGCACAGATGTCGGAACTTTACGAAATTTTAAAGGTGGGTAAAAGGTTGTGAAATAGATGTCGGGCGGATGTCATTACTCCTACATAAATATGACATCGCTACTATGACGTCAGTCCGATATTGTGATGATGTTGTATCTGGTAGCAATTTAAGAGGTCGGTATATGGTTGTGAAATTGATGTCTGGCCAATGTTATTAATTGGACCTCAATATGACATCTCTATATGATGACGCCAAAGCGATATCCTGCCGATGTCAGAACTGACAGCAATTAAACAAGTCGGCAAATGGTCATTAAACTGATGTTGTGCCGATGTCATTAATCCGACATGAATAAGAGATCTCAAATATGACGTTGGGTCAATGTTGTACCGATGTCGGAACTGGCGACCATTTGCCGGCTTGTTTCATTGCTGCCAGTTCTGACATCGGCAGGATATCGCTATGGCGTCATCATTGAGATGTCATATTCATGTCTAATCATTGACTTCGGCACAACATCAATTAAATCACCATTTGCCGAGTTGTTTCATTGCTGCAAGTTCTTACATCAGCCTGACATATTTATCACATTCATGTCTAATTAATAACATCGGACCGATATCAATTTTACTACCATTTACCGACCTCCTTAATTGCTATCTTTTCCGACATCGGCGCGATATTAGCCCGACGTCATATTGGAGATGGCATATTCATGTCCGACTATTGACATCGGCGCAACATCACTTTTATGATCATTTGCCGACTTGTTTCATTGCTGTCAGTTCTGACATCGGCAGGATATCGCATTGACGTCATCATTGAGATGTCATATTCATGTCGGATCATTGACATCGGCTCAACATCAACTTAATGACTATTAGCCGACTTGATTCACTGCTGCCCATTCTGACGTCGTAGGATTTCGGTTTGACGTAAAAATTGAGATGTCCTATTCTTGTCTCATTACTAACATTGTCCCGACATTAATTTCACAACTATGACTGACCACTGACTGAATAATTGATGTTGAGTCGAAATCGCAAAATGACGTTTGGCCAGCATTAAAAAAAACAAAAACGCCGCGCTGATGTTGGGCTGGCGGACATTTTTACGTCGCGGCGACGTCGGATTTTTAATGTAGGCCCAACGTCTTCTTAAAACGACTTTTTACATTGGCCCAATGTTGGCACAACGTCAGGTGGCTAGCTGGGTAGCGACCTCTTAAATTGATACCAGTCCCAACATCGGCGCTATATTAGGTCGACCTCTTATTGGAGATGTCATATTAATGACATTGGGCCATTGTCAAATTTTGATGTTGGTCCAGCATCAAACGTCGGGCGAACGTCAAGATTTGATGTTGGGCCAACAATAAAAAATAACGTTGGGCTAATGTCGGGCTGCCGGACATTGTAATGTCGGGCCAACGTCAGAATTTGATGTTGGCCCAACGTCAGGATTTGATATTGGGCCATTGGCGGAAATTGACATTGGGCCAACATCACAGAATGATGTTGTGACAATGTTGGGCTAGTGGACATTTTAACCTCGCGCCCACATCATAATGTTATGTTGGTCCAGTGTCATGAGTTGATGTTGGGCCATTGTCAGAAATTGACGTATCATAAAATGACGTGGTGACGATGTTGGGCTGGCGGACATTTTAACGTCGAGCCCACATCAGAATTTGATATCTGTCCTATGTCAGGATTTGGTGTTGGGCCATTGTCAGAAATTGACATTTGCCCGACATCACAAAATGATGTTGGGACAATGTTAGGCTAGCGGACATTTTAACCTCGCGCCCACATCATAATGTTATGTTGGTCCAGTGTCATGAGTTGATGTTGGGCCATTGTCAGAAATTGACGTATCACAAAATGACGTGGTGACGATGTTGGGCTGGCGGACATTTTAACGTCGAGCCCACATCAGAATTTGATATCTGTCCTATGTCAGGATTTGGTGTTGGGCCATTGTCGGAAATTGACATTTGCCCGACATCACAAAATGATGTTGGGACAATGTTAGGCTAGCGGACATTTTAACCTCGCGCCCACATCATAATGTTATGTTGGTCCAGTGTCATGAGTTGATGTTGGGCCATTGTCAGAAATTGACGTATCATAAAATGACGTGGTGATGATGTTGGGCTGGCGGACATTTTAACGTCGAGCCCACATCAGAATTTGATATCTGTCCTATGTCAGGATTTGGTGTTGGGCCATTGTCGGAAATTGACATTTGCCCGACATCACAAAATGATATTGGGACAATGTTAGGCTAGCGGACATTTTAACCTCGCGCCCACATCATAATGTTATGTTGGTCCAGTGTCATGAGTTGATGTTGGGCCATTGTCAGAAATTGACGTATCACAAAATGACGTGGTGACGATGTTGGGCTGGCGGACATTTTAACGTCGAGCCCACATCAGAATTTGATATCTGTCCTATGTCAGGATTTGGTGTTGGGCCATTGTCGGAAATTGACATTTGCCCGACATCACAAAATGATGTTGGGACAATGTTAGGCTAGCGGACATTTTAACCTCGCGCCCACATCATAATGTTATGTTGGTCCAATGTCATGAGTTGATGTTGGACCATTGTCAGAAATTGACGTATCACAAAATGACGTGGTGACGATGTTGGGCTGGCGGACATTTTAACGTCGAGCCCACATCAGAATTTGATATCTGTCCTATGTCAGGATTTGGTGTTGGGCCATTGTCGGAAATTGACATTTGCCCGACATCACAATATGATGTTGGGACAATGTTAGGCTAGCGGACATTTTAACCTCGCGCCCACATCATAATGTTATGTTGGTCCAATGTCATGAGTTGATGTTGGGCCATTGTCAGAAATTGACGTATCACAAAATGACGTGGTTACGATGTTGGGCTGGCGGACATTTTAACCTCGAGCCAACCGCGATAAGCCGACATCCGGCCAACAACTTATGACATCGGCACGACGTCAGGTGGCTAGCTGGGCATTTGAGTATGATAGTAAGCGGCCTTTTTGGTCTCTTAAAGTTTATTTCATGTACCTTGTTTGTACATGTATAGTTCACTTTCTAACCTTACAACTCTCTACAAAAATGTAGATGATTGTTTGTAGGCCTATCAATAAGATATATTTTTGTATTCAGTTTTTTATTTTTTCCTGCCAAAGAGTTGCATAATAATATCTGTCCCCATACCCTCCTGTAGGATAGAACATTCCATAAACAAAAACACAAACTTGATTGCATATAACCATGATTTCTTCTGTATTGTACATGTACAGTATATATATGTTTCTAGGGTACAATATATCAAACTTCTATACATGTTATCCACATTTTTATTTGGGGTTGCAGGCCCGTAGCAAGGATATTTTTCAAGGGGGGTGCGTAATTTACAGAAACGGGACCGAACATGGCCGAGGTCGAGACCTCTGATTAAGTTGCGTAAGGGGGGACACATTTTTTTTTTGTGGGGGGGGGGGGGGGGGGGGGGGTTGCGTACGCACCCAACTCACCCCCCTGGCTACGGGCCTGGGTTGATACTTGTATTAGTGTTATGATTTATTGTTGTACGATTTATATAACTAAATGAACCCTTTAAGAATGATCATCTTTCTATACAAGTGGCAAACCATGCTGTTAGTAAAAGGAATTTGATATGAACTGTTTTCTCACATTATGATAAGGCTACTGTATATTGGAAGGTTTTTTCCAAGATTTTCCAAATTTGTAAAACAAGAGGTTAATTTCTGACCGACTATTAATGATAATTGTTATCATTAATTAAAGAGTTGCATTGGATTATAATATACAATTTTGAATAGTTTCTGTCTTGCTTATGTAAGTATTGACATTGCTATGACTTTGTGGGATTAGGCATACTTTAGGAGTTTAGGAGTGCTGTATTTATTCAAAGACTACTAGTCGTTTACTCATTATGGTTCTGCAAATATTTTTATATTGTGATTTATATTTCATTTTGTATATTTGGTTTCATTTTCATTGGATTAAATCTAGGTTTATTTGAAAATGTATCTACTGCTGTAGAGCCCAAATTTGCATTACATACAAAATGCCAGTTTAAAGTGCATATAATAGTCATTGGAACTAATCATACAAAATGCATTGCTTTTGAGATTATTTACAAACATGCAATTATTCTAAATTATTATTTATAGATTCCTTAGAAATCAATTCAATATGCACAAATAATAAACTAAAAACATACATGTATATATAAACAAATTAAATAAATTGGGGAATTTAGAGATTTTATTTTTTGTTTCACATAAAATGCATAAATAATAAAGTAACCATAAATATAAATGAAATATAATTATGCTGTGCCCCTATTAAAATTTATTTCTTGTTTTAAAAATACAACAAAGTAACCATGAATTTAAATGGAATAAAATAAGATATAATATGATGACTTTGCCCTATTGATGTGTGATGTCTTGTTTTGCTCATCTAGGACTGTGACTGTATCAAGTGTTTCCCGGAGCCCAAGGGGTGCTTCAAGACCAGACTGGAGTTCTCTCTCTACCTGCTCTCACCGAGGAACAAGTGAGATCCCATTTGTATTCATCGTTAACATTAAAGGTGCACCAAAGTGTCTAACTCCACAAAAATTACTTTGAGCTTCCACATTTCTCTTCTACCGTGTTGTTTAGCTTATGGTAAGAGAAGAATAAAATAGGGTTATATTTTTTCAAATGCCACTTTTGTATGAAGATATCTATCATTGATTATCATTCAGCTCAAGAGCGTCTACAGATGGTCATAAACGTCATACTGTAATTAGTAAAAGCTGATGCAAATTTTTGCCTTTTCAACCAGGAAAGCAGTGGTTTTTTTTAATGAAACTTTCACACATCATTTAGACATATCTTACAATGATTTGGGTATAGGATTGAAGTCTCAAATGTAATTTTGGGCAATATCTGACACTTTACAGGTGCACCTTTAACTGGTTCCCTACTAGATTGTGTAATCCCCTTAAAGTTAGTACAGGACCCACCAGGTACATATAAGTAAATATAAAATAAGCAAAATTTTAAAAAGTATTATGTGGTATAATGAAAGTGCAAAATTTAAGAATTTAACAAAAAGTCTTCATACAGTATATAAAACACTTGTTTGTACCAATATCTTTCAGGTTCCGAAGAAAGCTCCAGCATCTGATCGCACAGAAGTGGTTTGATTATACCGTCCTCATCGTTATCTTCGTCAACTGCATCACGCTGGCCATGGAGCGACCTTCCATCGAACCAGACAGCGTGGTAAGAAGTTACATGTAGTTGTTGTTTGAAAGTATTGGTTTCCATGGTGATGTACTTACACAGCAAACCGTGGAAATGCCGCCCACAAACCCGTAGTTCACTTTCCTCTGCAACCCGATGCCTTAACTTCGGACTCACCCACTCTTCACCACTCCTGGGCCCCGTTGCAGAAAGAGATACAATCGATTGTATGTCAGATCATGTGTTCTAAATGCGTAAATATGATTGGTTGAAATGCACACATTTTCTGACTTTTCTGACAATTAATGGTAACTTTCAATCGACTGTATCTCTTTCTGCAACGGGGCCCAGGTGATGGACAGTCAACCTGTTTGAAACTGCAATCCCCCTCTCACCACCCTACCATTCCTCACAGTAAACTTATACCCACGCTGTAGTCCCTGGGACTACAAGCTCAAGAAAGAATAACCAACACTTCTTTCCAGGACTACCAAAGTCCTTTTTTAGGGCTGACCAAGAATTAACCCTGAGATTTCTCGTAAACAAAAGGGACATAGTTGAAAGGGATGTAGTACAAACGGGTGTTGACTAATGGGCAAGTTAGGAATTAAGTGCCTCGTATTCCTAAATAGAGCACCACCAAATCACACCTGATGAATAATTTAGAAGCAAAACTTATTTTTAGAGTGCCTGTTAAATGAAAAAATGCAGAAATAAAAAAATTAACAGACAAATGTAGACAGGCTTGAAAAGTATCTTGCTTGATAACATGAATTTCTACTGGAGAAAGCTACATCACTTTGGTGATCCATCGCACATATCACTATGTTGGTTTCTTATCCTTTTGGGTTTGTGTCAGGTCTATACAGGGTGGCCCAAAAAAAACGGAACGGGGCACTTCCCAAAATAAAGTAGCACATGTATTATGTCCATCGGATAGAGTGTCTTTTCAAATGAACAACGATACCAAGAACAGTCAATTTGGTCGTGTAGTTTTTGTTTTAGGGCCCTGTGAGTGACACCATGTCAGGTTCTCTTTTTTGTCAATTTGTATTGAGCCAGCGCTTGATGAATTGCACGAACCGCCGTTCATATCGTTGAGCATCGCGCACTATTGTTAGTGTGCACTCAGTCGTGTGCCGAGAGAATGGGCCTGGTCGCTGAATGGTATTACGGGCAAGGAGTGCGGTTAAACTGGCATTGACTAGGTCGAAATCGACATAAATCGGCACCTGACATGGTCTCACTCACTGCGTCCTTAAACAAAAACGACCTGACCAAAATTAATGTTCTTGGTATCGTTTTTCATTGGAAAGGACACCCTATCCGATGAACATAAACATTGTGGTATTATATTTTGGGAAGTGCCCCGTTCCGTTTTTTTTGGGCCACCCTGTATAGCTTCTGATAAGCATGAGCATTAAAAAGGGTCTCTGGGGCGGATATCCATTACAAGAACTTTCTCGTTCAGTTGGTGGACCACTGGTCTAGCAATCCAAAGGTCTCGGTTTTGATTCACGGGGAAGCTCACTTTTCTTTGTTCATTTTCTTTCTTTTTTTTAAAGATCTATTACATTTATTTTCTGCAGGAGTGGAAGTCTCTGACCATCACCAACTTCGCATTCCTGGGACTCCTAACATGCTGATTAAAGTGTTAGCCAAGGGTTTGATAAAAGGAATGAGCTGGTTAATAATTATAAAACGGGTAATTATAAATGAAAGAGTTCTATTACATTTTTTTCCTGCAGGAGAGGAAGTTTCTGACCTTTGCCAACTTTGCGTTCCTGGGCCTCTTCACTCTGGAGATGATGATCAAGGTGCTAGCCAAGGGGTTCCTGTTTGGGACGCACGCCTACCTCCACAGCGGCTGGAACGTGATGGACGGCAGTCTGGTGATGGTGTCCTGGATCGACCTCCTCATCACTCTGGTGTCATCCTCCAGTCCTGAGATCTTCTCCATCCTCAGGGTCTTTAGGCTGCTGAGGACACTCAGACCTCTCAGGTTTGTCCTTTACTTGTTCGTTAATGTCTCCTCTAGATTTAAATACTGTCCCTCCATATTTACTGCCATGGGATTAAATAAAACATATAATCAATTTCTATTTAAGTAAACCTCAGACTGTTCCTCTCCTCAAAATTTATGTATCTTACTTTCACATTGGTGTCATCTCCCAGTCCTGAGATCTTTTCTGAAGACACTAAGACCTCTCAGGTTTGTTCTTTACCGCCATAGCATTACAATCCTTCTAATTAATTTCTGGGTTCATAGTTTACACATGTTGTCCTGATATCTGCCCAATCCTAAGGGTCTTCAGGCCTCTGAGGACACTCAGACCTCTCAGGTGTGTTGATGTTGTTGTTAATAAGCTCTCTAAGTTTAGTTCTGTAACAATCCTCGAGTTTGGAGCCTTCTCTCTGTGATGCCACATTTTTTTCAGATAATCATTATTTCATATATTGGAAATATTTAACCAAAATTAAAGGGAGCTTCTTTGGTCATTACAAGGCTCCCGAGCTTTTTTCCGGAGCGTAAAAAGTGACCTAGACCATCTCTATCTCACCCAGCGATATAAGTTGTGGAATGTCTTTGATAATGTTGCATTTGGGTTTCTTCTTTCAGGGTGATAAGTCGAGCCCCTGGCCTCAAGCTGGTCGTCCAGACCCTGATGTCCTCTCTGAGACCCATTGGAAACATCGTCATCATCTGCTGCACCTTCTTCATCATCTTCGGCATCCTGGGAATTCAGGTAAGGAAACGAACAAACATATCCCATAGCAGTGGTCGAAATTAGCATAGGCCCGTTCGGGCAACCAAATTTAACAGAATTTGTTATTTTTTTCTTTGTTTGGGGCCACCAGATTTAGGTTTCAGGCCACTCAAAGTTGAACATTGCCCGACTTGGTCACAAGGCAAAAGGGTTAATTTCTAGCATTGCCCATAGGTTATTCCAGTGACCTAGCATGGTCGGACTAATTGGGGGGCGGGGGGCACACACTATGTATTTCTTTATTTTGTAAAGGACGTTTGCCCTTATATTTTGTTTTGTTTTGATTCTACTGCATCTTCTTCATCATATTTGGTAAGAAAGCGAAAAATGGACAGTACACCATAGGTTGTTCCAATGGTGTAGGGTGGTCCGACTGATTTGGGAGGCACACTCTTATGTATTTCTTTATTTTGTAAAGGATGATTGCCCTTATGTTTTTTATTATTTTAATTCAATTATTGAGGGAGGGGGGCGGGGAGTACTTGCGCCCTTATACTTTGCCCCCGTCGCTGGGTTTGTCAGTAGTACTTAAATAGAAGATATGAAATTAATTGAGTTAGGGTTAGTTACAGAAGAAAATACTCTCATATGCTTCATGAGACTAATTGTGACTCTCTCTCCTCAAACCCACAAAAAGTCGCCAGATATGTTTGTGTGCTATGAGCCAAAATGTGTGAATCATGCTAAAAAATGAAAATTTTGAACTTTACTTTTCCTGAAAGTATAATCTTTCATCTGTCAACTGTCAAAATATGGAGTCTTAAAACAAAGCCAAAGCTGAATTATAAGCAGTTTTCTAGACCATGTTTTTTCGGAGTGACTCATGTTTTGATCAAAAATCTATTTGTAGAACGCTGCGAGACAATAGCCCTTCAGTCAGCTCACAGCTCTATGACCGGCCGTACTATGGCCCAGATTCGCACGCGATCGCTGAACGCGGCCTGTGATTGGCTTATCGCGACACATACCGGTCCCAGGTCAAAGTTTAGCTTTCATTAGATCCTGTTTCATTCATTAAAGCTCTCTTGTACTTCACCTTCACAAGGGATACAATGAAAGTTCCTTCGCACTGCGCGCCTGAGTGATCCTAATCTTTAGAGGCTGTTTTCTCCTTATTCTGTTAAACTAGACTTGCTCACTCTCCTACCTTTAATCGCTTTTTTGAATAGGTTATGCTGGTCCAAATTTGTTAAGTTATATATCATATTAAAGCTTAGAGTATACTCTTTCAAAATATGTACAAAAGTCAAAACTCATTCTGGTCAAGTTTTTGTGGGTTTGACGGGACTGGGTCACAATTGGAAACATTGCACTATAGGTTTTACATGCTTCATCACCTTTGGCATCATAGGGACTCGGGTAAGAAAACGAGAATGGATGGTTTCCTGTTGGTTGTAAGTTAATAGTTGGAGATGAATAGAAAATATGATGGAACTTGGCATAAAGTTACTGATGATAATACCCTAATATAATGCTTTATGAGACTGATTGGAAACATTGCGATGGGATTCAGGTAAGAAAATGAAAGTTGATGGTATTGGTTTTGGTAGTTGCCCGACTTTATGTCAGATTTTACAAAATGTTATTAAATAGCGTTCCTCAAACACTTTTGATTCAATCATATCTTCATAATTAGGGAGACATTATAAAAACAAATCACGACCCATTTCATCCTTCTATTTCCATAAGCCAAACAACAATGTATGAGAGACATGTAAAAGATCTCAATAACTTTGGTTAAATATGACAAAGTTACTGGGGCACTTTAAAGTTAGCCAATAAAGGGCCTAGGCTATTTTGATTTAAAATCAAATTAATTTAAATTCCCATTTAACTTTGGTCTTCCAATTAAGCTGGCCGTGGGTGATTACATAACTGGTGTCTTTAGGGTTTGATTTAAATCTCCCTCTCTTTTTTTGTCTTTGACCACAGCTGTTCAAGGGCCAGTTCTACTACTGCGTAGGTCCAGACGTGCGGCACATCAAGAACAGGACCCAGTGTGAGGCTGATCCTGAGAATGAATGGATCAACCAGCAGTACAACTTTGACAACCTAGCCCAGGTACACTTATGATAATGAAAATACTAATCATAGTAATGATAATCAAAATAATGATAATAATAATAGTAATCATCATCATCATCATAATCATCATTAACATAAATAATGACATAGATGATGACATAGCGGAAGTTATTCATACATATACATGTATAAGACAGCATTTTATCTCTTATATTAATAGTTTTGCTATTAGACATGCCACAATTTTAAAGGTACAGTCAAACATGTGTACAGTAACCACCTATGGGAAACAAGAAAGGTGGCCACTCAGTAGACAGGGGACCACTGTAGACAGGTTGGTTGTTATAGACAGGTGGATGCTAAGACAGGTTTGACTGTACTTGGTAACTTCATTGTCTTGTGCAAACATAGTTGGATGTGTGACATATAAATGCAGTCTGATGGTCTCTACGTGATTTAACAAAAAATGTGTTCACATCTCAGGGAGATTGTCTAGCTGGGTTGCCATGGGCCATGTTTCATAGAACATTTCCTATTGTTGTAACTAGGAGGTCAACAGCCAATCAGCATGGAGCATTGGAACTGTTGCCATGGTTGTTACAGTAATTGGACAGTTAGAACTTACAACAATTAAATGGGACCATGCTCTCAGAAGATTGATTTCCATGATGGTGTATTATATGCATTGGTGATTTTTTTTTTGCTATGAATGCTGCTGAATTTTAAAAAACCCAATTTGGGCCCTTCTTTTTAATCGCATCTGAAGATGGCTGCTGGCCGTCATATACATTTGAGATATTAATGCTAAAATATGTATTTCTTGACCATATTTAGGCCCTGGTAGCTCTGTTTGTGCTTGCATCCAAGGATGGCTGGGTGGACATCATGTACAATGGCATTGACGCAGTGGCTGTGGATCACCAGGTAAGATACATGGATTTCTCATTTTAGTTGCTCTCAGTTTGCCTGTATTCCATTCTTTTTTATCTTGAAAATGGAAATAAAACGTTCTTTGACGTGAACATCTGTGTTTTGTTTCTTTGCATGTCCATACTGTATTGTTTAAAGTTCAATGTCTAATGACATGATAGCATTTATTTTTGTATTCTATAAAATTTCAACTTGATATGCTTTCTGCTCATCTGAACAGTTTTTGGTTATCTTCGCTACTGTGTTTTGCACGTTCTAGGGATGAAACAACAGTCATTGTTATTTTGTTCTACCTTATCATTTTAATGACCCCTGTAGTGGCAGCATGACCATAATGATGGGCCAGTCCTATGGGCCAGTCCTCAGACTACAGTCTTGTTTATTTTATTTGTTCAATAAAACCGATATATCATATACAGATAGAGCAGATCAATTAAATCTGTATTACACTGCTTCTTAAAATAAAGCATAAAATGAAGCAGCCATTGCTATTTCAAATTTGTCATTTTTTTAAATTTTCAAACAATTATCATATTCCCTTGCAGCCGCAACGTGACCACAACGAGTGGCTCATCCTCTACTTCATCTCCTTCCTGCTCATCGTCGGCTTCTTCGTCCTCAACATGTTCGTGGGCGTGGTCGTCGAGAACTTCCACAAGTGCCGGGAGGAGCAGGCCGCAGAGGAGCTGATCCTCAAGATGGAGAAGCGCCAGGCCAAGCTGCAGAAGGCCAGAATAAGTAAGGCTGGCAAAAAAAAATGGGCCACGCACCAGCTGCTGATCAGTAAGGCTAGTGGAGGGGATGGCACGACCCCGGGGACCGTTTACGTCGACCCCAGTGCGTGGGACAGTTTGACCCCACAGGAGAGGGCCGATTGGGCCGATGCTAGTCAGATGGGTAACGTTGTCCAGACCAGAAAGGACCCGCCTGGCCTTGCCTTGCCTGGGTCCTATTTTCTTCCATATATACGCGGGACCATCTTCTGGCCACCCATCTACACCTCATCCCATATACCCATCTGCTACTGCCACTGACAAAAAGCATTGTATTCATTACGCACTTAACTTGGTGAAGGGTCATTCAAAGTCAACAAGTTTCACATTCAGGGTCATTAATGAATAAAGCACTTTGGTAAAGGGTCATTCAAGGTCATCCAGGGTCAATTGGGTTCACCCCGATTCACTCAGGGTCAATATCGTTCATATTCAGGGTCATTATGAATAACGCGCTTTGGTAAAGGGTCATTTAACATCACCTAGAATCACTCAAGGGCCCCGTTGCAGAAAGAGATACAATCGATTGTAAGTAGCAATTAATTGTAATGCAGATCATGTGTTCGAAATGCGTGAATCTGATTGGTTGAAACGCGCAAAGTTTCTGACCTACAATCAATCGTAACTTACAATCGATTGCATCTCTTTCTGCATCGGGACCCTGGTCAAATGTCATTTGTACTTATATATTGTGATTCAGGGTCATTAAAGGGATGCCTGTAAAGTGTCTAACTCCTCAAAAATTACTTGGAGCTTCCTCGTTTCTCTTCTACCGTGTTGTTTAGCTTATGGTAAGAGAATAATAAAATAGGGTTAGATTTTTTCAAATGCCCCTTTAGTATGACGATATCTATCTTTCAGCTCAAAAGCGTTAATTAACGGTCATAAACCTCATAAAAGTCCGTTGTAAAAGCTGACACATATTTTCGCTTTTTTAACCAGGAAAGCAGTGTTCTTTTCAATGAAACTTTCACACATCATTCGGACATATCTTACAATGATTTTGGTACAGGATTGAAGTCTCAAATGTCATTTTGGGTAATATCTGACACTTTACAGGTGCACCTTTAAGGGTCATTGTGGGTTATGCAAGGTCATTCAGCATTTGTATGAGTCATGTAAAGGGTAATCAGATGCAGCGAGTCATTCCATTTAACATGCCATCAGCCATCGCCATCAAATATTTGAAATCAATCAATTTTTGCAATTAATCATAACTGTCTATTGCACAAAGAAAGTTGCACTTGATCACAAGTTGCCAATTAAAAACAACATTACGTTTGTTTCGTAGATGTTGTATAAGACATGTTTGATTTTTAAGAGGCCTATACCACTGGCACTGTTAGAGCCAATTTAGTCTTTCTTTTTGCATACTAAAGTGATGTTATGTATTTTATTTAGTTTATGGATTATCTGAAATACGAAGGTTTTTAATCATCAATTTTGCTTTCATACAATACATTTTTGTAGATATTTTAAATATGTATTTTTGTTTTGCCATTCTTTGGCTTTGGATCACCTGTCCCTTCTGTTGAACAGTAAAGGATTACGTGCACATAACTGAAATAACATTATTTACTTAAAGGGCAACTAACATCTTATATATTTGCTTAATAGATTATAGAAAGAACTGCTGAGTACTGCTCATGGGCGTCGATCTGTCATTAATACCCATTCATCAGGGGGGGATGATCTATTCATTCATCCCCCCATGATGAATAGGTATTACGTAAGTATCGACGCCCATGGTACTGCTAATATGCTATAAAGGCTTAATTAATCAAATGTAAGCTAGTATAAAAAACTAAGGAATAGCCAAAGCATTGGAATTATTAAATAATAAATATTTCATTTCATTTCATTTATTTTGCAACTTCAAAACATAACATAAATACAAAACAATTATTTAACAACATATAATACAAATCATGAATATCACAATTGTGCTTAAGTACATAAACAATTGTATAAAAAATAAGTAAATAAAGAATAACTATACAACATAATAGTATACAGTATAGTAGGAAAGTTGCATGGGAAGTCACAATAAGCTGCAAGCTTGATAGCGTGACTCCCCAAAGAAAAATTAATGTAAGCTTAAATTATGTATACAACCTATGACATATGGGATAGAGAGAAAGAAAAGAAAGTAAGGAGAAGGAAGTGGTGCAAGTGCAAATAATTAAAGTACACGCTAGCCCTTGAAAACCATATACTAATTTATACAAAATATAAAAATATCTAATAAATTACTCATTCAATTATACAAAATATCATTAAATTACAAAAACGCAAGTTCACTGCCATCATAACACTATACAGGGAATGAAACTTATAAATCAATTTTGTATTTTATTTTAAATATTGATTCAGCACAATATCTTTTATCCTTCTTTTAAATGAATTTAGAAAGGTTATTTGTTTTATAAATTCAGGCAAAGTATTCCATATATCAGGCCCATGGTGTCGTATTGACTTATGAGCTAATACTATTTTAGGGTTATTCAAATGAATATTATGACATGTACGTGTTAAATGAGAGTGTATATTTTCATTTAAAACAAAATAATCATCAAAAACAGGGGGAAGTAATTTTTTTAAGTATTTAAACATAAATACCGCTATTTGTAATGTGTTAATATCATAAACTTTAAGAACATTCAATTGATAAAATAAACTATCTGTATGCGCTAAATATAAAGATTTAGTACAAATTCTGACTGCTTTCTTTTGTAAAAGAACAATTTTATCAAGATTTGTTTTACTACAATTTCCCCAAACAATATTGCAATAATTAATATACGGTAAAATAAGAGTATTATACAACATAACAAGAGAATGTTGTAAAAGTAAATATTTAGTTTTATAAAGTATACCAATACCTTTCGCTATGAGGGATGTTATATAACAAACGTGTTGATTCCATGTTAAATGTTTATCGATAATAATACCAAGGAATTTAATGTGGGTTTTACTTTCTAATAATAAATCATCAATCTTAATGTTATATTGCGTTTCATTATCCAAATATGAAGTTTGAAAATGTATAAAATTTGTCTTATTAATATTCAAAGATAACTTATTGCATTTAAACCAGGAAGAAATTTTAATCAATTCTAAATTCAAAGTATGAATGAGTTCCAATAAATTATTATGAGAAAATACAACATTTGTATCATCGGCAAACATAATAAAAGAAAGAACAGAAGAGGAGTTAATAATATTGACCGTTGACCTAACAGGATCAATGGAGCAGCCGTACTACATCATCTACTCCAAGACGAGGAAGGCAGTCCACAACATTGTTATTCAGTTTACAACACCTTTGTGTCTTTTAGAACATTTTAAATTGACCTTTGACCTTACAGTATCGATGGAGCAGCCGTATTACATAAAGTACCCCAATACTACAGAATTTGAATATTGCAAGTACAGAAACAAAAATATTGCCAAAAAATCAAGAGTAATTATTAAACAATATATATTGACCTTTGACCTTTGACATTGACCTCACAGGATCAATGGAGCAGCCGTATTACATCAACTACTCCAAGACGAGGTTGGCAATCCATGACATTGTGATTAGCAAGTACTTTGACCTGCTCGTGGCAGCCATCATCTTCCTCAATGTTATCACCATGGCACTGGAGTACTACCTTATGCCACAGGTAAATTTTCTTAATTGATCTCTTAACTTCATTAAATTTAACCAAAATTACTTAGAGCTTTCACACTTCTCTTGTACCTTGTTGTTTAGCTTATGGTAACAGAAGAATGAAATAGGTTTTTATTTTTCAAATGTCTCCCTTATGGGGTCTGCTCACTATGCATAACAACCGCTATTTGTGAGGGTCGCTATTCATAATATGTAAAAAGGGTCGCTATTCATAATCTAAGAAAAAGGTTGCATATCATAAAATGAAATGTTGCTATTCATGAAACAAAATCATTATATACCAGTATCATTGTATGATTCTTCCAAATACTGGGACAAAGTTTCATAGAAAAGGAACATGTTCACACCATTATTTTTTCTGAGTGAAATTCCTCCGCAAGTTCCCCTGAGAAGCTTTAAACTATTTGTCAAGTTATTTTAATGTATAATAACTCAGTTTCAAAAGCTAACAACGTTGTTTTCCTCTTGTTTCAGATCATGATTGAGATTCTGAATTACTTCAACTACATCTTCACCGCAGTATTCATCCTAGAAGCATTGCTCAAGATATATGCCCTGGGCTTCAAGAAATACTTCAAGGATAAGTGAGCCTTTTTAACAATTTGTTTACAATTTTTTTAACAATTTTTTTTCAATTTGTTACCATTTTTTACCATTACCTTTTCCAGAAGTTATTGAAGTCTGACACAAACCTTTAGTCATTATGAACTTGTGAATTTTTGTACTATATCCAAAAGAGAAACACCTTGATAATTCAAATAAAAAATGAAATGACATAAGAGAGACAAGAGCAACATTTTAATGTGAGCATGTATTTGTAGGACTTTTGGCAGAGGAATAGTGCTACCTATACATGTGTTCGCTATCATTATATTGCAGAATTATAAGTTTCGTTTCCTATATTTAAAAAAGAAAAGGACTTCAACTTGCTTGAAATCGGAAGGGTCCTTTATGTTACTGCTAATCTAGCCTTAACAAGTTTGCAGATGAGTGACAGTTAAATTCTTTTAATATTACCACCCTCTCAATATTTTCTGAGCTGGTTATGTCCATTGTTGTTTTGTCATTTACTGGTATTGTGTTGGAGGAACTTGAATCACACATCATTCTTATCAACCCAATGGTTATTTAAAATTGTTTACACATACAAAGGCCCGTATTCACAAAGGAGGTTTGTACAAACCCCGGTTCAAACCGCGGTTTACATCTATGGAATGCCAATTGTAAACTGATGGAGAGAGAATGTGTACCATCAACATTGTTAACAAGTAAGGAATTTACATTCTCTCTCCATCAGTTTACAATTGGCATTCCATAGATGTAAACCACGGTTTGAACTGGGGTTTGTACAAACCTCCTTTGTGAATACGGGCCATTATGTTTGAATTATTTAGATCACTCTGAAGAGCTTTAGAGGTGTAGTTCATTTCCCATCCATTTCAACGTCTCATTTTCTTTTTTTTTGTAGATGGAATCAGCTGGACATGTTCATCGTTATTCTGTCCATTGCTGGTATCGTCCTAGAGGAACTGGAATCAGACATCATTCCTATCAACCCAACTATTATCAGGATCATGAGAGTGCTGAGGATTGCCAGAGGTATGTTAACACACCCCTTTGCCCTACTCCTCCCCTCCTTTACCCTCCTCACCCCTCCACTCCTACCCCTCTAACCCTCATCCCTCTAATAATTTACCAGACTTGAATCAGACATCATCCCTATCAACCCAACTATCATCAGGATCATGAGAGTGCTAAGGATTGCCATAGGTATGAGAACACCCCCTTTACCCTACCCCTCCCCTCCTTTACCCTCCTCACCCTCCACTCCTACCCTTCTAACCCTCATCCCTCTGATATAGTGCTAAGGATTGCCAGAGGTATGTTAACACACCCCTTTACCCTACCCCTCCCCTCCTTTACCCTCCTCACCCCTCCTCTCCTACCCCTCTAACCCTCATCCCTCTGATATAGTGATAATAAGGATAGCCAGAGGTATGTCAGCACCCCCCATCTTTTGCCCCTCCCCTCCCCTCCTTTAGCCTCCTCCCCCTGTGTTTCCTCCTACCACCATTGCTCCGATAATTTACCAGACTTGATCAGGCATCAGTTCTATCAACCCAACCATTGTCAGAGTTATGAATGTGCTATGAGGTATGGCCAGAGGTACATGTATGTGAAAAAAAACCTTTGCCTTTATCCCATCTCGTCCTTTAATTACCTCCTCCCCATTCCCACATCAACCCCAGCAGACACTATTATCAGAATGTGTGGGGTAAAGCATGTGGTAACTTAAACATTAGACTCTTCCCTTCCCCTCTTCCCCTCACCAACACCCCCCACCCCCTTTTCCCTGATTTCTATAAATTATGGGCTAAGTGTATATTTGAATGTTTAAGTATGTTTTCGTCCATTTTTCCATTTCCCTTTTTATTTTGACAGTGGTGGATGAATATTCTTGACATGTAGAAGCAAGGACCTGTGTTGTTTTTGTAGACAATATCCGTTTTTTTTAAATCTGTATACACTTAAAGAATGCTACTCAAACAATTTTCTTCAATTTGTTTCTCTCCATGGTTTTGTAGGATCTTAATTGGCTGGACTCAACTTGGAAATAAAGAGATCTTTTTGTGTTTTTTTTTTCTTCTCTTTTTGTGGTTTTCTAGGATATTCAGTCCTGCAAACAGAGACTTTCGGGAATTGAATTGGAGTAAATGCACCTCTTTTTAGCAAGGATTGTTTCTTACACAGAAGTTTGAGAGTCATTTGGGGTCATGAGCGATCCTGGCAGAATATTTGTCAGAGGCTAAAATAAGTTTGCTTAACAACATTTCTCTCCTATTAGTGATTTTTATACAGGTTCATGGACTACAAATGGAAGTACATGTAGATCATATAACAATGACTTGATTGACATTGAAAGAGTTTCTTAATTTCAAATTTAGGACGTGGAAGTCTGCATAGACGTGATGTTGTCACAATTAATAAGGCCCCATCCATACGTTTGCCCATTGTTCAGTTCCTGTTGTGTAGTTAAAGACGATGCTCATGCCCTAGATTTCGGTAATATCCCTGTATATACTTTTTAAAAAAATGAATTTGAATACCTTTTATATACTTTAAATTATGTCACGATTAAAAGCATAAATTTTACATTTCCATTCATTTCTAATAACAGATAGTAATCATCTATTTCATTATCCACACATTTAGAAAGCATAAATTTCATCTTTTATAATTTCTGCACATTTCCATTTTCCCCTTCCAAAAAAAATATGCCTGCCCCATCCCCCACAATTCGACAGTTTTGAAAATAATGAAGACTATGAAAGGACTGCGAGAGTTGCTGGCCGTTCTCATGGGTGCTATTCCACAGGTAACGTGTCTGTCAAACAGGATTATACCGGTTTTGGCGCAGGTCAAACTGGACTATACTGGTTTTTGCACCTGTCAAACTGGTTTCTTCTGGACATTACCAGTCGTACCCATGCAACCATTCTCACATCTAACCCCCTCAGCCCTTTGGTGTTAAAGAGTCAGTTTATGCCCAGAGTAGCGACATGAAGGGTTTAAAAATCAAAATGGCATCAATCTAAAGTTGCTACGTAGTAGGGAGTACTGCAGAACCAATTTTTTTCAATTTTTACACCCAGTGTGTCGCTACTCTGAGCATAAAAGGGCTCTACTTTGGTGTTCCCCCTTCTAATATTGTTCTGCAACCCCGTGAATTCTTTGAGATGTTTTTTTTCCTTTAACCATTTAATTTCTCTC
This sequence comes from Echinarachnius parma, assembly GCA_037951105.1. Taxonomy (NCBI): domain Eukaryota; kingdom Metazoa; phylum Echinodermata; class Echinoidea; order Clypeasteroida; family Echinarachniidae; genus Echinarachnius; species Echinarachnius parma. The sequence goes on along the minus strand of JBAMJV010006785.1, from coordinate 66,563 downwards.
TTTTTATCTAGTACCCCACCCTGTGTGACACCAGCACGTGTGTGATAGAGAGCATGGATTGATCATATTTAGTGCACCTATTTTTTGTTTGTACATTTTAATTTGTTTTTATAATAAAGGAGGTGTTAGCATCTTCATTTTCATAAAAAAGACATTTTAAATGGAAGAGTTACTTTTCTAGGATGATTATCAGTTGCAATACCTCTCCAATTATTTGACAAAACCCATTAAAAACATAATGGTAAAACAAAAATGTTGCCCCCTTAAATAATTGGCATGCTGGCTCCCCAAAGAATCACTTTGTATAAAGTACTGAAACTCTAATGCAAACTAAATTACATTCCCTTTTATGCCGAAATGAAAGTTTGGAAACCAAAATTAATTTATCTTTATTAATTTATTTGTTTATTTGTTTTATTTTAGTAGGCCACGTTGCTTTTCAGTGTTTGAAACACATGTTTTCCACAGAGGCCCTACAAGGCTCTTCTAACAGATGTAGTTTAGTACTAAATTGTATTGTTTCAAGCCATGAATTAAGAACAAAATAAGAAATAAACATTACTAAATACTAACACTACTTCTCATAGCTGACTTATCATAACACTACTTTGAAATTGTTATGTTCTTGATTAGATATTGCATAACGTTTAATTTTGCATGTGAGTGTTTTATTTATTACATTAATAATTATTTTGATTGTAGCCATATTTCATATGAGAAACTTTATTTGATTTGTATAATATTATATGTGTATTCCATGAATGATTAGGCATGCTAAATACCTGTTTGTTTTCGTTTGAAATGAAATGTGTTTTACTTCGTTTAGATGATTTGTATTTTTATTTTCATACACAAATGTTATATTTGCACAATTTTGTCACATTTTAGTAGCTTTTTTTTTGCCTTGAAATTTGTTTGACAATTTTATTCCTGGTTTTGAAGCCTTTTTGTTTCTTTATCCCAATTTTCTGTCTTTGTACATTACATATTTTCTGTTTATTTCCTTCTTTTTATCTTTTTATTTACATATCTATCTATATATTTATTTATCTGTCTATCTGTCTTAATGTCCGTCCGTCTGTCTGTCTGTCTATCTATCTATCTATCTATCTATCTATCTATCTATCTATCTATCTATCTATCTATCTATCTATCTATCTATCTATCTATCTATCTATCTATCTATCTATCTATCTATATGTCCATCTATCCATCCATCCATCGATCTGTCTATCCTCTTTGTCTCTCTATGGCACGCTTGTGACCCTGTGATATCCCTGCAGTACTCAAACTCATGAAAATGGCCACTGGTCTTCGGGCCCTGCTCCAAACCGTTGGGCTGTCATTGCCTCAGGTAAAGTTGTATTAACTGGTTAGGGGTAATACATGACACACTGGAATCAGTACGCAATGGGTTAACCCATCAAGGAAGAGGGGCCCACATATTTGTGGTTTGGTAGTCCTATATTTGAGCTAGAAGTAAACAAGTTATATGATGTGTACAAGGAGAAAGAGCATAAATTTCTCTATTTTTTAGAGCACTATTTTATTACTGTACCTGCTTTCCTTATTTTTTAATGATTTTTATTGGTGTATAGATCATTATATTTTATGTAAATCCTTAAATTGGCAATGCATTGTCACATTTTCATAACAGTTTTTAGTGTTCGAAATGGCAACATTGTGGCAAACCACTTCATATTTTTTTCTTAAATTTTCATAACTGGATATATGTCACTTAAAGGTAGACAAAAATTAGGAGTTGCCAATTTATTGATGGAAATAACGATCAAATTTGCCTTGAATTAGCCCTTGTCCTTGATGGGTTAACATTTCAATTGTTGTAACTTGCCTCAGGTGATTTTCTTTTAACTGGTTCCATGTTATAGTGTTTCTCATCCAATAGAGATAATACATGGCACACTGGAATCAGTACGCAATGGGTTAATATATATCGATGTATTGGACAGTGTCTAAATAATATCTGATCACCAATCAAATAGTCTCGAACTGGTTAAAAACACTTCTCTTCCATCAGACTTTGAATCTTAGGACAAATTTTCAGACAAATACATAGAGCACAAGCACAGATAACAATCGCAATTGTATATTTATCATTGGTCTTTTCAGTGGGTTTTTTTTGCATGTAGTTGCATGCTTGGATTTATTGAAGTTGCCATGAATTGTTAAAATGATGTGTTTTTCCCCCAACCCTTCATGTCAAAGTTGAGTATTTGTTTCCATCCTCAAAAAATGTAACCATTCAAAACATTAGCTTCAAATGATGCCAAAAGTGCAGGTTTGCAATTGAGGGTATACTTTGAGGAATTGTTTAAATAATTCAAAATATCCAGTGGAAGAATTTTCTTTTTCAAATGATTTCAAAATGTATAATTTGAAATATAAACTGCATTATTAGATTTTTAATAATAAGTTTTGTTGATTACACAATTGAAAATTTAATTTGAAATTAAGAATTTTCTTTGTTTATAACAATAACATGACCCCCATTACATTAAAATCTGCATAAGGTACAGACACAACGTATTGCTCTCATAGTAGATTTCCCGGGGAAAGTAATTAAATATGTTTTTGTGACACGACAGAAAGAGTATTTAAAATAATGTATGATTTGGCTAATGTGTAATCGTTACAAATTATATTAGGTGTCTGCATATTTCTGCACATTTGGCATCAATGGTTTAATACCTACCAATTGATCAAGGGGTTTATATATTTAATTGAGGTATATAACTACACATCTATTATTCATATTGTCATGTAAAGATGTATTTACTTCACCTTGACATACATACCTATCTCAGTTTAATTGGAGGGGTCGCCCGTTGTGGGCTCCAGGGGTGTATGTTCAATTTCTACGGGAAGCTTACCGGTGGCAATGCACTTTGGCGGAACAAATAGCACAATTAAACTGAGATAGGCAAGTATAGCTCGACATGAATAATATACATGTACTCACTTGTGAGTGTTACTTGTATGTTTCCTTCTGATAGGTTGGCAATAATATACTCACTTGTGAGTGATACTTGTATGTTTGCTTCCGACAGGTCGGCAACTTGGGTCTCCTGTTCTTCCTCCTCTTCTTCATCTTTGCTGCCCTGGGTGTGGAGCTCTTTGGAAGGCTTGGTGAGTACTAGACTCTACAAATGTCTTTCTCTTAACTGCCCAGTCGGGCAAGTTTCCAAGGAAATAAACTGCCAGACTTTGCACTGATGACAACCCCTGTGTGTGTCTCTGTCGCCACGCTTCCTTCAAACACTTCTCTGTCGCCATCCTCATGCTGTTTATCATTTTTTGCATATAAACTCATCAAATAATTTTTGAACATAATTTATTATTTTTTTATTGTTGGAACATTCATGTGCGTTTTTTTTTTTTTTGCTACTGTAGCCTGCACCGATGACAACCCCTGTGAGGGTCTGGGTCGCCACGCTTCCTTCAAACACTTCTTCATCGCCTTCCTCACGCTGTTCCGCATCGCCACGGGAGACAACTGGAACGGCATCATGAAGGTAAGGAGCAAAGAGCCCAAATCAGTAGTTTTGTTTAAAAACTCATTGGTTTTAGAAGAACTACTCTGTAGGCATTGTGATGAAGTTGATGATGATGCTGATTATGATGACGACAAAGACGATGACGATGATGATGATAGTTATGATGGTGATGGTTAATGTGATGATGATGATGATGATGATGATGATGGTGATGGTTAATGTGATGATGATGATGATGGTGATGGTGGTGGTGATGGTGATGGTGATGGTGGTGGTGGTGGTGGTGGTGATGGGGATATGGTGGTTGTGGTGGTGCCCGCTCCTCCAGTGGTAATTGAGTGCACATTAATGTTGAAAATGTATTGCAGTGTTAATATCTTCACTTGATAATGTTATTAGCAACCATTTTTTTTTTCTTTCTTTAGGATACTTTACGACAGGAGAATTGCAGCAAGGAATCTGGCTGCAACTACAACTGCTGCGCCAACCCCTACCTGGCGCCAATGTACTTCTTCTCCTTCGTGCTCATCGCCCAGTTTGTCCTGGTCAACGTGGTGGTCGCCGTCCTGATGAAACACCTGGAGGAGAGCCACAAGCTGGAGCAAGATGACGAGGAGGATGAGCAGATGATCGCCGACACCTTGAGGAAGGAGGAGCAGGACCGGCAGGATGAGGCTGCAGCGGAGGCTGAAGCCAACCTGGACAGGGAGGAGGTGGACCACTCGGATGAAGGGGTAAGATCTCGAGAGATAGAGAGAAGGGAACAGATAAGAAATCAGATTAAGTAGAGGAAATGAGAGTCATTAGGAGCCTAGCTTTTGATCTTAGCAGGATCTTTGTCAGGGCTAAATGACAATAAAGACATGTAGACAATGGATTATCTAGAGATAGAGGAAATTTCCTCTATCTCAAATTTCTCTAACCTGGAGAAGTAAGTGGTAGATGCAGACCACTCGGATGAACAGGTAAGATTGGGAGGGATGCAAAAGTAGATAGACAAGATAAAGAAAGAACTTACAAACTAACAAAAGGAACTGCTGTGAACAATAGGAGAATATCACCTTATACAAAGAGAGTGCTGATAACTTGGACAAGGGATAACTAAAAATGGAGAGGGAGGATGCAGAACGCTCCAGCGATAGGGGAAGATTTGGATGGAGGGAGGTAAAAAGTGGCAGACAAGATAGAGAAAGAATTATTATTATAGATAATAGAAGATCGCCTTTTATGACGAGAGATTAGGGCTGAGGGGTTTGGTTTGAATGCTAACCTTCCTTTAGAACTTACATAGCTTTTTTGTTTGTTTCCTTTTTAAAACTTTCTAAAACTAACATGATAAGTTTCCATCTTAATCCCTATTAAGCAGAGCCTGATACAAAATTCAAATTGTGTTACCTATTTATATAGTTTTTTATGATTTTGTTTAAATAGTATAATAGATTTATGTTATGTTTATCAATTAATTTGCATTTTACTTTGCGTCATGATAGATTTGCATACTTTTATTTCATTAACATTCTCTTTTATCAGCAAAAGATTAATTTGCCATTTAATTTTGTTGACATTCATTAACATTCTTTTTTATCAGCATAAGATTAATTTGTGAAATAATTTGCCAATTATTTTTGTTGATATAATGCCACAACCTCACTCGAGCCTTAGAGTATTACTTTCGAAGCTTAATCAGGATATATATTCCAATAATAATGAGTATATTACTCATTCTATGTGAATATACAATCATGCATAACTATTGAGCAAGCTTTATATAACTGTACAAACCACTTTTCATCTAGCACCACAAACACTACCATTTCACAACCCCTACAGAAATCTTAAGCGTGCCGCAAGCTAGCGTCTAGCTTGTGGCTAGCATGCGGCTAGCTAGCGACAAGCTTAATAGGTGATCTCTTCTGAAATTGTGTGTGTGCAGCAGATTTCAAACCTGTCATTAGCGTGTGGATATTATATTTTGCAAGCTTAAAGCCATATATGCATGGGTTTCAATGGGTAGTCAGCAAATTCCAACTCGCACTCCCGGTAATCTCCCGAGGTAAACTCATGATATGTGTTGGATCGATCGAAGAGCGGTGCTTCGAAATATCTGAACACGGGCCTTCTTATGAAATTGCATGCAGCACACAGCTGGTATCTATTACATACCGAGTGAATTGATCGAGCTGTCACCTAAGGCAATGCATCGCTGATAAGATCAAACAGCGGCACTGTGAAGTCGGTGCGGTTAAGCGTGTTACGTAATATTTTCGCTCGTAAATATCTCTGATGGATCTCCATTCGACCATGATTCGACTAGTACAAATATTCCGAACGCGACTATTTTTGACTCGGGTGTTCGTGAAGTGGGACAGTTTGCGATCGCTACTTATAACTGAGCCAATGGGGATTACGTACCGTGCGTAAAAGTGCGCAATATGGATCCACGCGTCTAATATACCGGTCTGACTTCCCTTTAATTTCAGCAGAGATCGCCTATTAAGCTTGCCTCTAGCTACAAGCTAGCTACAATCTAGCCACACTTAGATTTCTGTAGGGGAACAGCAAACGCACAATCATTTAATCAATGTGCTATTCATTTGTTCTCAATAGCATTTAACTAGCTATCTGAAAGACTGATTAAGTGTTTGTGTGTGTTAGGATACATTACACTCATTTCGCGTAATACTACTTGAAAGCTGGGTATAACATCTAACTTTGAGTAAAGTGCTATTCTCTCTTGCTGTATTAGATTTGAATGTTATGCTGATCTCATAGTCTAGACACTTTCCATATTAACTGTTATCAATTTGTATCATTAACTTTTATTCAGAAGTTTTTCCGTCATATTTTACACTTTAATGAGCAGAGTTATTGGGTTCATTTCAAAAATAGAAATAACAGCCTTTGTCTTGTAAATAGACTCGAGTCGTAACTCTGATTTGACACTAATTGTTGATATTATATTTACTTTGGTTTATATATGAGAGCATCCCAACAAATATTTAAGTGATTTCAAATTTTAGTTGAAAGTTTCACTTTTATTTGGAAATTTGATTAACATTTTTAAAGATTGTGCGGGGTTTGATGTGTGCGTTTTAGGATGCTGTGATTTGTTTTGTGTGTTTATTTCTAAGACTCTTTATACTTTAATCTGTTAGACTATGCCGTGTACTTTTGCTCATATTTCAATTATGATTTACTGACAAAAGATGATGTATTCTGTTAAAATTTATAGGATTTTTTTATATTTAAAGGATCACAAAATGACACTTCTCAGCGAATCAATCAAATTAGACTTTAAATAAATGGTACATGTTTGACTGAAGAAACATGAAAATGTGTAAAATATTCGAAACATGATGGATACTGTACCAAACAAGGAGATTATATTAAGTAAACTATAGCTAAAACTGAAAACATTTGATTATTGGTCAATACAAATTCAAGAAAAAAAGATTGTTGGTAGATACTAATGAGAAAATAGTTGTTATAACTAGATATATTTTATGAAATAATATCATTATTTGCTAGCTCTTAATAACTGATTTGACAAATGCCTTATTCTGCTTATTATGAGATGTGTGTATAGTGTTGATATAATAAACAATTATAAATTCAATTCATCAGTTCACAATCTCCTATAGAAGCTATGAATATCTTATTGAGCCAAACATTAATCAAAATTATACTTTCACATTTTTAAACATCAATATTACCATTACAATTCCGATTATTAGATAGGATATACATTAAAAAATGCTAATTAACCAATCAAGCACTACATACAGTCAAACCTGTCTAATTAGCAGCTACCTGTCTATAGCAGCCAACCTTGAAGGGAAAATCAATGTTATGGAACCTGTCTGTAGATGAAACCTGTCAACAGGGGCCACTTTTCTTGTTTCTCTTGGGTGGTCACTAAACACAGGTTTGACTGTATTGTGAAAATGATCTTATCATGATGGTTTTCTTGCAGTGGATTAACAAAACTTGGATTGTGGATTGCTGTGTACATTAATATCAAGTCTCATGCCGTGCTCTCTTCATTTTCTCTCTCTCTCTCTCTCTCTCTCTCCATCTATCTTTCTGTCTGTTACTCGCTCCTCTGTTTTACTTTGTTTTGTAGTCCATATTTCTAATCTCATCAAACGACCCCCTGCAGCACATCACCATGGCAACCACCATGCTGCCGAACCAGGTAGACGCCAGCCTTTGTCCCATTGGTCCATTCAAATCATAGCATTCTCTATATTGCATTCTCGTTGGCTCTTCGTGTGTGTGTGTGTGTGGTTTATTTATATTTATTGGTCATATACAGGCATGTGTCGGTGTTGTTTTAGCATTTTCTGGTGCATCAATGTTACTTAATCTTAACTAATGTATGATATGCTCGTTGCAAGAGGCTCATTGCAAGCAAGTCTGCATCGTGGTTCCTTTTCTGAACAAACAAAACAGCTGTACATTCAGCAAGCTTAATGGCAGTATTGAGCACTGTAATGACATTGTTTTCTTTTCAGGAAACTATCTTAACATTTTTCTGTTGTTCTCAGTGATTAAGTAGTCTAGAATGGAACAATATATACTGTATATGACAAAAATGTGCACAAAATCATTCACAGTAAAAAAATCATGTTCTGGCTGTGTTGGACTTGACGTATATATATTCACTATTGCATGGTTAATTACAAGGGCATATAAACCTTATAAGTGAACATTTTCTAGCGTCTTCCAACCGTTTATTTATAATACCAAATTTGAAAAGAAGATCTGATCTACGCACTATTTAAACATAAAAACATAATGAAATTAAACTTTTAAGAAGAACTGAGCTAGCTAGGGGATGGAGATTGGGTCACAGCTAGACACCCATTTGAAAACCAAGAAGACATCCATTTAAACCTCTCTGTGATAGGGAAGGTGGAGCAAATTGTTTTTCTCAAATAACACTATGTTGCTGTGCCCTCAAATCCTTGTATGATTGCCCTCCCTCTCCTTCACATTCTTCAGATGAGAGGTAGTCACCCCCTGCCCCAAATATCCAGCGCCTGTGGAAGCTAGTTTTGCATTCAGCATTTACAAATTATGTAGCATATGAAGTGTTTGTATGCAAAAACCGATAAACACCACTTTTGTCATTTTGAAGATAAAGGAACCATCATATAACACAAAATATTATTTTTTAAATGATACCTTACGCATCCAATAATTTATCTAAGTATATTTTTGAAGATATGATTAAAAGTATCAAACAATTTCTTATCATGTTCATTATATTTCAGCAGGTTTAATTGCAAATATCTTGAATTAGTCAAAATGGTTTTATCGGTTTTTGCATTTCAACCCTTCGTATTACCACAGTGTTCTATGGTCCGGTTTTGTATTTATATATTCTTCTTACATATTTATATACGGTATGCATATTCTTCAAACATCTTTTTTTAGTCATTACAAGTATTTATATATCTTTGCAAAATTGTCATATCATAGCTGATATCAGTATCTATTTGTTTATATTCTTAAATATTTTTAAATGTTTCTTAATATACATATATCAGTGGTATAAAATACATATATGTACGTATATTATTACTCACTCATTTGTGTGTGAGACATGTTGTAATAATTTCTATTACAATGTACATCTCATTTTTGGTAGGCACTTCTAGTAAAGAAATGTATTTTTTTGAATTTTGTTTACAGGTAGAAATGTTTGTCAGGTTACCTTGTACCTTATAAGAAATGTACCTGATTTAGATTTATGAAATTAAATTTTTATGTCAGGTACATACTGCAAATTGCAAAAATACAAATTTACTTTGGTTCAGTTATTCCCAATCATATAGACTGAGAAGAATGAACTACAGATTTAAAAAAAAAAAAACAATACAATATTTTGTTCATTTTTTTTAGATAAAGCTATCAATCATCATATATAATACAAAATATTATCTTTAAAATAACTCCCAATACTGATTTTCTTTCAAGACTAGTTTATTGAGATATGATTAGAACTGATTTGGCATGTTTTTTCCCCATATCTACTCTTTATTTGTGTTATTCTCTGCATGTTTTAGTTCCTACGATTTGAATTAAATCATGCATACCCTCATTTATTTATTTATTGCCTGTGCACCTTATAATTATATACCAAGACTTACTTTCTTGGATATATATTTTCCATTTTTGCATTATTATCATATTTATTTGAAGAAATTTATCCTCATTATGCACTGAATTGATATCTATTTGTCCTCATTTATTCAGTATCTAAAAACAGTTTTTAAAAAATCATAAACACACTTACGCACTAACACATGCAAAGCGCAAAAATCTGTGCACCCACACTTTCAAAAATACACACACACATGCTTGCTTAATATGCAAACAAACGAACACACAAATACAAACTTCCAACTTCAACCAGCTGGTACAATATTTAATTCAATGTATGCATAAGGAGAAATGGAGAACATTTGTATAAGTTACATAATGTTTTTAGTACATAATAGTTATTTGTAAATGAAATACCTAAGTACATGTATCTGCTTAACTATGGGTTATACATGTATGTGACCGGCTATAGCAAAACCCTGCACTTGTCAGTAAAAATCAAAATGTAGATTTGGTTTTGCTATCTATCCGGTCACATATAGTTCATATAGACTAGACTTGACATTAACTAAAATCATATCAATCTTTGCAATATCATAATAATGATAATATGACTTTAAAATATCTTGGCAGATCAAAAATGCGTTAATTGCATGACCAAAAAGAAGAAAAAATTGCCTTTACCTTTGGAATCATGAATTGCAGCGCTGTCCAGACCCTGACTCACTTTTTAAGGTCTCGTGACTCTGACTAATTAGAGCCGAGTCACAATGTAAAACAAATGGGAACATGCTTTTTCGTGTGGGACTCAGACTTGGAACTTGTGGACTACAGCCCTGATGAATTGAAATTGTTGATTTACAATAATAATTACTTGGTTATGATATGTAGCATGTATTTGTCATGACGACAGTTGTTCAAATATTTGGTATTATGTATTTTTGGTTTTCATTACAATGCAACACATGTGTATTTTTGAATGAAGAATATACTCAGGAAAAAAAATGATGAAAAGGGATTTATGTTTCCGCTTCGTATAACTTGGGTGTCTATAGATTTTCACGTTGAAGAATTTCAACTCAAACAAAATGGATCTTTGATACCAAGTATCAAAGCATTTTCTAAATCATGTAAATAAAAAAAATGTGACATCGTATATCATCTGTAAACTTCATACATGCACTTTCATAATCTCCATATCAACACTTAAAATGCCACTTCTACTTCTATGAGCTATCACTATATATGCAGTACATTTATTCTAATCAGATTTACACTCTATGCACTCATTGATATTACTACTAATCTAGCAAACTATATTAGTTACAGGTGTAACGCTTAATTTCTGTTAACAATCTTCAATTGTTCCATCTTTTTTCCGCCCCTTTTGATTTCTTTTCCCTACTTAGGACCAAGGCAGTGTTCTTACTCCTCTCTTAAAGGTACATACCATGCATGCATGCATGATCTTTCTCTCTTAACCCATTCAGGACTGGTCCCGAATATAGCAGGGCTAGGGTCTATGGAGAATGCATGTTATAGTAAAATCAATCAGTCCTGAACGGGTTAAAACTAACACAAAGTAGATTATATATTTCTCAAAATTTTGAATTCTGACAGATCCTAGTCATTGCAGTGTAGTTTAATACCATGATTAACATTTCCTACCTTTTAGATTTATTGTCTTTCTCTTCTTTTTTTAAAACTAACCAAAAGTATCTCTGAACATTTTGAATTCGTATAGATTTTAGTTATAGCAGTATAGTTCGTACAATGATTAACAGTTTATACAGTTTTGATTGATTTTTGATTAATCATTCTAAATGTTCTTCTCTTTGAAAACTAACAGAAAGAAGCTTTATATCTCTGAACAATTCAAATTCTACTAGATTCTAGTTATTGCCAGTACTGGTTATTGCAGTGTATAGTATACAACTAACGAATGGGCTTCTTGTGATAGTCAAATCTATTACCGAGGTGGGCTCAAAATGATTATTACCCGAAGCGTAGCTGAGGGTAATAGTCATTTTGAGCACACCGAGGTAATAGATTGCCTATCACAATCAAGCACATTCGTTAGTTGTTTTATATCACTCATCAATATCAGTGATTGTGTTCAGCTTATAGCAAAATAAGTGAAAATCTCTTGAATATTTCATAAAATCGCTTGTAAATTTTGATATAAAAATCAATCGACATTAATGAAGCCAGATGAGCCTCCAGAACCTGGGCGCATCTAATACGCTTAAAGTCATTGTTATTTTGCGCATACAATCACAAAGACGCAAAACGAGTGCGCACCAACGCGCTGGCAGTTGCGCACATACGCAATGAATGCGTGCTAACGCTCCCACGGATGTGCTTATTGGCTGTCTTGGCGTTCTTCTTCCTAGGGTGTTAGTTTTTACCAGCAATGGCAATCACGTGACTAGAACGTGTGCGCCATAGAGCACTGCACAAATTTGATCGCGTGTGCATTTTGCTTAAACACATGATCTATGGGACGAACGCGTAACGAACTTTTAGTGTTAATTTTTTGCTAACAGCCCGGTCAAGTGATTGCGCGGGGATTGCGCGTGTTGTCCAAAACTATCATTTGTCAAATACAATGGTAAAACGATCTTATGAGGGATATAATGTATACCATTATTAACATTTTCTACCTTTTAGATTGATTTGTGATTTGTGATCTTTATGATTACTGATGTGTAGTTTACAGTGATTAACACCTGATGCTTTTTTACTAACATTACTTACTGTTATTTAGTATTGAAAGGCCGTAGATTTGTTCCTTAGTTCATAATTTTTAAGTTTGAATTAATATATTCTCATAAAAGAGTTAACAATCCATTGATTAATGAAATTGAAACAGGAATTAGTGGAAATTGTAAAGGACTAGAGTAACATGCTAGTGTAAATGTCAATGATATTCATAAATGTATGGGTGCATTTAATAATGAGTATCGATGATTAGTTAATATTACTTATAGAAACAATGAAACAAAATAAATTAAAGGATGGAAATTATAAACACTGCGGGAAGAGCGTAATATTGCGTTCAAACATGAGATCCAACATAAAGTCAACATTCCTGCATGTAACTTATTCATGGAATGCCTACAGCATGGCTTCTGCATGATCAAAACTATAAGTTATTTTTATTTTTTATTTGTTTGCATGAAAATTCTAGCTTTCCCCCTTTTTAAATTCTTTTGTTTGTTACCGAAGATTTAAATTCATGAAAAACATGCATAACCAGGGAAATTAATTGTTCCAGTTTTTTTCTAACAGCTGGAAGATAAAATATTCCAAATTTGAATATTAGATCATTAAAAATACAAATAGATTGACTGGGTAGAAATTCAACATTTGAAAAAACAGTAGGGAACGACATGATTGCTAGACAGATGCTCTACCGTGTAAGCCCTATATCGTGGAGGTGTTATGGCACAATCGGGGGGGCGTTTGACTTCCAATCACTGGACCCGAATAGATGCCCCAGCATTTACATTCTTCGGCAAGGCATTGAATCAGTATAATCGTTGCTCTCTACCCAGTTTGTTATGGGCAAAGTTTACATCATAGATTGTAAAGCTAACTTAAATTGTATTGAAGAATATTAATTTACACCTTCTGTTTGTGAGATCAGCCTAATAACTGCCAATGTTCCATTATTATCTTTATATATGTACACCATGTTTGTCTTTACTTATAAAATTAATTTCCAAAGAAAATACATTGTTTTAAATTATTCAAAATTTCAAGTTATGTAGGCACAATATTTTCAGAAAAACATTGAATTTATTGCTGTAGTTTTTTTTCTTCAAAGTACTCATTAAGACTATTTTGGTTGTGATTGTTTGATTGATTTCATTTATCGAGTTCTGATTAAAAATTTTCCTTGAATTGTTTCTAATTTATATTATTTTAACATTTTTATTATTTTCATGTGTTCAGTTCTGATTATGATTTTCATCCCTGATTTGTTTCTGATTGATATCTATGATTTCTTTTTGCATGAAACAGGTTACGTGTACAGCGTCCAACCCCGAAATGGCTCTGTCTAGAACAGAGAAAAAACATGAAAAGGTACCCTTTTGATTTATTTTAATTTCTTATCTTTTTCCTCCTGTTTATGATTATCATATTGTACCAAAGATTTGATTCTTGCTATTGCTAATAAAACAAAAAATGAAAATAAAAAGAAATTTAATTACGTTACAAGCCACTTATCCTTTATTCCACTTAATAAAGTTTTTCTAAAAGTGATATTTGAGACTTCAATTATATAACAATATTTTTGAAGATGGTGTGTTATAGTTTCAAAGAAAGGACCTAGTAAAAAAGTGTGAAAACTGATATCAGGTTTTATCACCAACTGACCATTGATTTCGACCACAAGAGAAAAGTGTTCCAGAATGCTTTTCAATTCAATCATAAATATTTCCACAGTTATGGAGACATTTTAACAAAATTAAAACCCATTTAATTCTTCTGCTCCCATAAGCCAAACAATAAGATACAAAAGAAAAGCTCCAAGTGATTTTGGTTGAATATGACAAAATCAATTAATGGACCACTTTAAGCAACATCTTATATTACAGTGGGTAGTACAACCTGTGTATATGTACTGTATGTACTAGTAGTTTAATTATTTCAATTTATTGTTATTCTATTATATATCAAAGTTTTCAAATTACATGCATAGAATAAATTTTTTGTGCAAGTCAGGAGCAGAAAAACTGCATTTTTGCTGATGAAAATTAAGTTATATCTGTTGATCGGTAAATATTCTGTTTATAATTTGGCTTAAGCAGAATAAAGAAGACGTGAACACATGCTACGTCTCAGTGTATGAGAACAAAATTTAGGAATTTCTGATCAGCGTGGCCCAGAGCAATAGTGAGAATCATGTCTAGTCTCAAAACGTAAATTTCTCATTTATCCAATGTTCTCACATCATTTCATCTTTATGATTATCATTATTATCATTGCATGTTCCTTCAAATCTCTGTAAATTATTTATAATGAAGAACTGTTTCAAGATCAACATGAAAATGAAAAAAATGTATATGCAGACATAATCATTATACAACCATTACTTATTTTGCTGACATGAAAATATTGTCAACCTTATCATTCAGCACTTCATAAAACATGGCACATAACATATTCCTCATAATTTGTTACAATTATCTTTGAAAGAATCTCATGTTTACATATTTTTATTCAAGAACATCATAGTTTCATAAAGAAAGGAGTTTAATAGACACGAATGAGTATTATAATTAGTTGCATGTGTTGTACTCAGTTTGTGTGAGCTATTGCCTATGAAATATGTCTTAGGACTACATATATGTCTTGTGTCTTTATTTAAGAGTTGTTTACAATAAATGCTATGAATATATATAGTTGTCACAATTTTTTTTTTTTTTTTAAATATGACCTATGTACTTCAAACGTTAATTATTTCATCTTATCCCATGGAGAATTAAGTGGCAGTTTTTGTGGCGATGTATTTTAAAAAGTTCTTCACATTTGAACGTCACCAAAGAAGGTCATTTCTGATGAATTTGCTGCCAATTGTGACATCATTCATGGGCAGCCGAATTGAACATTACGTTTTGTATGAAAAATGTTTCCAACAAATATTTGTTCTTATTAAAAGTGGTGGTAAAACTTCTAAGCTGGAGCATGGCTTGATATGTGCATTATGATTATGAAAGTGTGTTCTTTTGACCAAAATGAAAAAAGAGCAATTTATTTCTAATTCTTTGAGCAATTGCATTCACAATTCCACTGACAATTCCTCTCATTTATCGTCATCTTCTGTTATTGAAAACGTAATGTATATTTTTGCCAGCTCGGACTTAATCTTCGAGTTCAAATTATTACTTTCTACCAATATTTCCTGTCATTCTCTTGACTAGTATCTCTCTAGTATTCATTAAAAACATGTTTTGACAGCTTGGACTTCTTCTCCAAGTTCAAATTTTGACTTTCTTGCAACATTTCCTGTCATTCTTTTGACTAGGATCTCTCTCCGTCTGAAGTTCTCCTGGCCCTCAGTCCGCATCGACTAAAACCATCGGTACATACATGTTCATACATGTCACGTCACCTCATACCAGTGTTGCCAGATATACAATAGTTACATATTTATCAATTTAGTTTAGCTATATATCATATTTATCAAATATTTATAATATTTGTACAATTATTATCATAGCTTTATGATTATTATCATATCTGTATCCTTATTATCCCCAGCCGAGTGTCTATGGTCTAGTGGAATTGACATTTGTCTATATATTACCACCGAAGTTGTGGGTATACAATCCCCACACAATCAGTTTGCATTTGATAATTTTGTTCATAGACTCAAACGTGCATTGAGCATCCAGCTTTTAACCGACGTTGGTGTAGGGTGAACAATACATGTAACAATATAATTTCAATAGCCACTTTACCATGAAAAACAATTAATCGCAAAATACACAAATTATGATTGTTTTAAAGATTTGGGTTGCTGATACATAATATATTGTCTTCTGTTTTGGTGATTTTTTGCTTGCTTATAACTCTCTTCAAAATACAAAATACTTACAGCAATTCCAAACCTCTAATATATGATAGTCAACATTGTATATCTGGCATCACTGTCTCACATATATATATATATATATACAGCAGCATGATCAGTATAACAAGCTCATGTACGCTCATATTATTTGCATATTTTAGCATCATAAACAATGTAAAATGCACATATATACCCATAGCAAAATTTTGTGCCTGCCGCATACTTCTGTGGCATACTTGCCGCAGACCTGCGGCAGACCTGCCGCAGACAGTCGCCTTTTTGCCATGCAAATTAGCTTTGCCGCAGACTTGCCGCAGCCTTGCCGCATACTATTTCAGTGTGAAGAGAATAGTCTGCGGCAGATCTGTCGCAGACTTTTCATCATGAATATTCATATCTCCTAAGTCTGCTGCAGATCTGCGGCAGACTCTTAATCATGAATATTCATATCCCTTATAGAATTGCTGCAGACCTGCCGCAGACTTGCCGCATACTTGCCGCATACTTCTATGGTATACTTGCTGCAGACCTGCGGCATACTTGCCGCATACTCCTACGGCATACTTGCCGCAGACCTGCAGCATACTTGCCGCAGACCTGCTGCATATACTTGCCGCAGACCTGCTGCATACTTGCCGCATACCACATGAAAGTATATGAGAAGGATCTTGACAGCCATATGGCCAATTAGTAACATAAAATCTAGTAGGTGGGACATTGTTATAATTTTTCAATTATACATGCATGCATGAAATGTTAAAATACAAGTTAATTAGTAGACTATACTGATTAAAGTCTATATCATTATGGTCACTATTGATAAAGTGATATGGTTTATGAAATACCTGCAACAAAAGAAACAATTTCTAGTAAAATCTCACCAATTATCCAAGGCAAGCCTCCTTACACCCGGGCCTAGCTCTTACCGGCCAAATTCAAATTACAGTTGGTTTAGACAATTTAAGGATTGTTTTTAATTTGCATTTCTTTTTTTTAAATTAAAGGACCTAAAAGAAGTTTAAATTCATGCATAAAACATGTACAAATTATATAACATTTCATGCCATTATTTGTACATGCTCATCTTTGTTAAATCATTTTTTTAAATTTTTTGGGTAGAACATTTGGGTAGAACGTCAAATTGGCAACACTTCTATCATATACTATTTAAGTCTTACTGCTGCCTCATAATGAAAGAAAACACAAGTGTCTTTCTGTGGCATACTTCCTGCATACTTCCAATTTCCCATTTTTTTGTGGCAGATTTGCCGCATACTTGCTGCATACTTACAATTTTCCTCTTTTCTGTGGCAGTCTGCCGCAGACTGTTCCTGCGGCATACTGGTATGCGGCAAGTCTGCAGCATACTTGCCGCGTACTTACAATTTTCCTCTTGTCTGTGGCAGATCTGCCGCAGACTGTTCCTGCGGCATACTGGTATGCGGCAAGTCTGCCGCAAAGCTTCTTTTTGCCGCATACTTCGGCATACTCTTTGTCGCAGACTAAAAGTATGCGGCAGATCTGCAGCAGATCTGCCGCAGATCTGCCGCATACTTTTTACTTTCCTATGGGTATTACTGCAGCGGCATCTATAATCATTTCAAATGCACATGTACATGTATATATTTGTATTTGCATATCAGCAGCATGGGCATAGAGAAAGGCACATGTATTCATTTGCATGTATCGTACATATATGCAGAACTGCAGAATGTTACATTATTACATACAGATGTAGATGTGTGTTTGTTATTGGCATTGTCGGCTGAAATCATTTGCCTGTGGTTAGTGAGTAAAAAACAAGTAGCTGCTTTATCTTTATGTTGATATTTGTTTTGTAATAATGTTTTTTTTTTAATAATGTGTTATTATCTACTGAAGATTGTAAACTACTCAACTGAAGTAAATTTCTCCTATTTATTAAGATATTTTGAGCTGTTATCAGGGCACCTGGGATTGAAAAAATAATTGCTTGCCCTAAAACATGTCTTACTTGACTGAATAATTGTTAGTATCGCTATATCTAGATCATATTTCGACTAGGTGTGTCTTCTAGAGTGTGACTATCTACTGCAGATTTCAAACTCTCAATTGTTATATGAACAATTTCCTGCAATTTTATCAAGAAAGTGTTGAGCTGTTATCAGGGCTTAAGTTTATAAAAGAAACATTACTTGCCCAAAAATGTGTATCACATGCCTGAATGATTGTTAGTATCACTATATCTAGGTAATATTTTAACCAGGTATGTCTTCTAGAATGTGACGATCTACTCGAGATTGTAAACTACTCAACATATATAGTGGTAAATTTTTGCTGTCCATCAAGATTCTGTTTGAGCTGCCATCAGAGGTCTACAAACATTTGTCTTGTTGGGCAGGTTTATAAGAAAATAGCTTGCCACAAAACATTCAAAAAAAGGAGCATACAATTTGCCACTGTCATTTTTTTAGCAAATTAAGAGTATTGAGAGATTAACAAGTTGCTATCAATGGTTTTCTTGCCTTATTTGGATCTTGATTATCTGCCATAGGTCCCGTTGCAGAAAGCGATACAATCGATTGTAAGTACAATTGATTGTAAGTCAGAAACTTTGCGTGTTTCAACCAATCAGAGTTGCACATTTCGAACACATGATCTGACTTACAATTAATTGTAACTTACAATCGATTGTATCTCTTTCTGCAATGGGGCCCTGGTCAGGCCCTGGTCAGACTTAAAATTTTACTCGCCTTAAACTTGGGAACTTGATGGTGCTATTAGCAGCTTTGGTAAAGTGACAGAAAATATTTGTTTTGGCCCAACTTTTATCGATATTGTTGAAAATATGTAGACATGTTTGGATGGCAAAATTTAAATCTTGAATAAGTTACATGCAGAGAGGATGGTGGACTTCTCTTATGTTAGTGGGTGTCACACAGGGAACAATTATCTAGATAATTTGTAGCATGTCTATCACCTGTCTGTCACATACGTAGGTGAATTATCTAGATAACTATTATCCTGATAGTTGTGTGTGACACCGGCTAATCACAATGGTAATACACTTACAAAGTGTTAAATGAAAATGATATCATTTTTTTTTAAAGGAAATATATATTTACAATAATTGTTTAAATTCATCTTGCTTGCATTAAAAGTGATAAAATCAAGATTATTCATAATTGTTTCTCCTTCATCCTCTTCTATTTCACATCTTCTTACAACAATTTCTTTCATGACATACAATGTACAGTAGCTGAATTCAAATATATGAGCATTTGTTCACAATGTGTCATATCAATTGTTATCAAGCTAGTATCTAATTTGGTTGTATATTTATTTTTATTTGTAATGTTGCTTTAATAGCTCATGAATGTATACACTGCACTATATATATTCCATTGTGCATGTAGCGCATTATCTTAAAGGAAAGTAGCTTGCTTTTTAGCCTCAAATTAAATAAATCATACTTCTGCATGAAGAATCACGATGATAAGTATTTATACGGATAATCATGTTTTGAAAATATGTGACCAACTGATTTAGTGGTAAAAACAAGAGATTTCTTGAAGAGAAGCAACATTTATCCAGTGTTTTTTTACAACAACTTTGACTCTGACTTTGGAAATATATGGATTAGGGTTGGCCTTATATCATCATATAATGGGATGTATTGTCAATGCCTGGTCAGGCTTTGGGAGAGGGATTTCATGTATATCATATTGACATATCTATATATATTTATACAAGTGAAAAGTGGACCAATACATACAGCTTTGGCTTCTTCCTATATTTAAATAATTGCAAAGAATAATCATAAATGATTGATCTAATATATATATATATTACTAACATATCTTTTTTATAAATATTAATACAAATTAGTAATAATTATTATTTGAAAATGTTGTACCACAAAGAGGAAGCTCCGATCTACAAGATGGTATGCGTGTCTCAATTTAGCAAAAAACTCATCTTATTCTTCATACAACGATATCTTGATGCAAAATATATTTTTAAAACTTGCATATTTTTTGTATTGATTTATATATTTATTTTTGTTTGGCTTAGTTCATGACAGGTCTTTAATGTCTTCATGATATTCATATGTATGTTTTTTTTTGTATGTCTTGTTACCAGGGTGGCAATTCTGGCATGCATCTGACGGTCAAGCAGCCGGTCAACAGGGTCAAGTCTCTCCCGGACAACTTCCAGTTTGCACCAAAAGAGCAGAGCCCGGCTCAGAGGAATGGTAAGCTTCAGTTTACTTCAGTTTAAAGTCATCCATTAACTTGGAGCTTTCACACTTCTCTTGTACCTTGTTTATTGGCTTATGGTAACAGAAGAACGAAATGGGCTTATATTTTTTAAATGTCTTCTTAATTATGGAGATATTTAAGATTTAATTGAAAAGCATTCTGGAACGCTTTTTGATTGTGAATGACCGGGAATAAATTCTGACATGAATTTTCACTTTTCCCTAGATAAGCATTTTTTTTTTCTATGAAAATATCATGTTTCATTAAGAAGAAATGTACATTGATGTTGGTATATGATTGAAGTCTTGTATATCACTTTTGGAAAATCCTATGAAGTTAATGGGTCACCATACAAGGTGTTTGCTAAATTTAGTAATTTTTAGGCATTCTTACAAATATGTAGGTGATATTCTAATACTTGATCTAATTCACAATGGTTTGTCTGCAGCTGCCTATGAAGCTGGTCCTCTGGTAGACCTGGGTCCAAGAGACAAGAACCTACCACCCCCTCCCTGCTACCTACAAGTTTTGTTTTTGCTCAATTCAGCAATTTTAGTATTCTAACAAATATCTTAGGTGATATTCTAATACTTTATCTCATTCTTTATTTCCTCAGCTGCCTATGAAGCTGGTCCCATGCTAGACCTGGGTCAGAGGGATGAGAACCTACCAGCGCAGCCTCGCTACCTGCAGCCCAACGAGGGTCTCATCTCAGCCCAGCAGACCTCATCTGCTGATAGCATGACACCCCCAGAGCACCGCAAGAACACCACCTCCACCCTGGGCCTCAGCAAATCATCCCTCAGTGCTGGGGGCGCATCCAGCCTGAGCCCATCAGGGGGAGGGTCACTGAACCCAGGGGGGTGTAGCCTCCTGGTGCCAGGCAGGGACAGTGAGAGGGAGGGGAGCCCCAACCCTCAGCGCAAGTTTGCAGCTCGCCAGCTCAACCCCATGGAATCCAGTGGTGGTCTAGGGGGTGATGGCCATGGGGCGGGCAGGGGGTACGAGGGGGTGTCACTAGGGGTGCCTGCAGGGGGTGAAGAGGTCCCCATGCAAGAGTGGTGCGTGCCCCCTCCCCTCCCTGTATCATCCACATCCAGCGAGGAGGATTCACAGAGGACACTCGGAGGAGGAGGAGGGCGGGGTAGGGGGGAAACACCCCTCCAACGAGCGCAGAGGACTCGGACTTCCCCGGGACGCAAAACGTCCCCGAAGAAATCCAACAAGAGAAATAGCACCAAGAGCAACACCAGCGAGGAGGAGAAGAAGAGAGGTGAGAAAAGAGAATCGTTGCTAGGCGTGGAGTCCACCTGTTCTAGCGACAACGAATCCCAGGCAAGCTCACCAATCAGTCAGGTCAGACACCGCAAGGCTCGGAGGAAAAACCTTGAAGGCGGGTCCAACACCTCGTCACAGTCTAGTAGTCCCGGACTGGTGAGTGGAGAGACTGGCCTCAGGACTCCGTCCCCTATGATGGTCAAGGGACATAGCAACCCGTTGCTATGGGAACCGACTGTTGGCAACGGAACGCAGAACGGCAGCCCACCGTCACCAGCTGTGCACATAGAACCATCAATAGACGTTTCACAATCACAAAACCAGCACCAAGTTTGACGTAGGCTATGAGTATTGTGTACTATACAATCACGCATGTTTGTTATTAATCGCAGACTGTGAGTGTTTCTTTATAACGACATATATATGTTTTTGTTAAATTGCACTTATGAAACACATGGATAATTTGTTCATGCGCTGTTCAAAGTAATTACATATACGTTCAGGTGAGATCAGAGGGGAGAAATATGTGCTTTTGAGTGTGTGAATTCTTTTTTTTAAAGATCAGACAAAGATTTTACTGTGGTTGTCTTAACAAAGTGTTTTAGTTATCGTGCCTGTTAATGTCTTGAGTTGCATTTTGTGAAGAAATACAATAGGCAGTGTCACACACGGGATAATTATCTAGATAATTGAATTATCTAGATGATTTGTAGCGTGTCTGTCACCCGTCTGTCACATACCTAGGTAAATTATCTAGATAATTGTGTGTGACACAAACTAGTGTTTGTTTGTGTTATATTATTATAAGAACTTAAGGTACGTAATAAAGATGCATACATGTTTAGTATGCCTGATAAACATTCAATATTGTATTTCATTTAAGGTACAGTACACGATTGTCTGCATGAGGGTAATTATTTTGTATTGTTTTGAAACTTCACCAAAGTATTTTTTCACTGAATTGTGTTGCATGGTATTTCAAGGTCAAGTGCTTCTGCTGGGTTTATGTACATATAATATTCACAACCTGAGTGTTGCATTTAAACCCAGTTTATTTCATTCAATGAATTACATTTATCGAACCACGTTCTGTTATTAATGCCAAATTTACTTGTAGTACATGAACTGAGGAAATGATGTGAAAGGCCACAATTAGATTCAACCAAGTTTCAAGGATTCATGCTTAAATTTAATCATATATATGAAGATGAATTTAATCATGAGGATTATTTTAATCATATGGGGATTAATTTCATGAAGTTCATGACTTTGCGCATAGTTGATACTGCACACACTAGGTTTCTGTATGCAATGGGTTGAAATGTATAATATGTCTGGAAGCAAGATTATGTAATATGTACTTTGTTAAAAATTCAATGTAATTTGTAAAAATGTCATAATGTACAATAACTGATGTACAATTATTAATTGCACTACCTGTGACTTGATTATGGAGATGAAATGTTTGAAGAGCTATTTTCCTCTTCAGCTTGTATGTTTTGACTGGTTTTCTTCAGTGCCTATTATTTGCATTTTGTAATTAATTTCTAAAATTATGAAATTGCGAAATTATAGAAATACCTAATTAAAACTGTAGCAAAAGGATAATGATTCATTTTGTAAAACATCTATTTAAAGCAGAGAGGTGGGAAGACTCTCTGTTTAAAGCAAATAATGAGGTTAAGATAATAAGGGACTTGATCTTTCTGAATTTTCTTAACAATTTATTTATAGCAAATAATGAAGCTTACATTTTAGGGAACTTTTTGTGTGGATGCGGGAGTATATGAATGTGTCTTGCATGACACACTGTAGCAAAATGAAAAACAATCAATTTTCTTAACCATCTACATTATTTGTAGCAAATGCTGCAGTTAACCTATTCGGGCCTTTTTTCATTTGTGTGGACCTGTATGGGCAAAAAAGTGAAGTCCACACTGATCAGTGATTGCATAACCACTGAGTGGATATATACACATCAAGTCTGCTCTTATTTAGCATATCAACTTTCCCAAAAGTTTAATTCAACGAAAATTGAGTGATGTGTTTGTGAAAGAACAAGTGTTATGTTTTTTTATAATAGTTATATTGGAACAATTATTGTAGAGAGAAGCTACAATAGACTATGATTATCTACTATCCTTAATTGTATTTGGGAAATAGAGTGTACAGTACGCTTCTGTTATCATCACAATAAATTTTCCCCACCTTTAGTTAAATTTCACTAAACAACTATATGGTAGCTTATCAGTATATGCAATTATGAATTGAGGAGGGGGAAAAGCAATAAAGGTATGTTCAACATGTCTTGAGTATAAATTGTCTACTGTATAAATATTATTAAAGGGACTAACATGTTGTAAAGTGATATTTTACCTGATAACGATTAATAATAAAATATGGATATGTGTGTAGCGCGGTGTGAGAGATATGAGGTACACGTTATTGAGTGATTGAATCACTAGCTATATTCCTCTGTCAAATATTTATGGAAATGTAAATTATTCTTCTGAACTTTGACAAATTATAAAAATAAGAATGGATTTTATCCAGCCTGGTGCTGTTACTAGTGAGTGTTTATGATGTGAATATACTAGTTCACAGCACGTGTCAATGAGAGATGTATGAAATATATGTATCAAACATAGTAACATATGTAACATTAAGTTGCCACTATGGATTTTATTTTGTACTCCATGTTCTGTTCTATTTTCCATGAGCATTTTTGCCAAACTCTTAGGATCATTCTTGTTTGCCGCATCGTGTGATTCTCACAGAAAGTTATGATAAAAATATATGATTTTATAGTAAAAGTACTTATAAAGCACACTTACTCAATGCGTAATACAAAACAAGCACTAGCTCTCTCTCTCTAGAATTTAACAACATATTTACAATAATAACTTTGGGTATAAATTATTTATTACATAGTTTCTGAAACGTTTCTAGGCATTTAATGTTTTGAACTTTTTGACAGCTTGTTCCAAAGGACTTTGGGTATATAAACACAAATGTTTTTACATAGTTTCCAAAAGACATTTAAACTAAACTTCAGGAAAATTTAGACAAGCAAATTTCTTAGAAAATTCACTTACGTGGGCCGCTGATAAGACAAAATGAAACCCTAGCTGGAGAATTGTAAAAATACAATTTACATGTAGCAAGATGTTTTGCCACATAGTGAAAAATTGGTTTAAGGGTTATGTTTAGCGTTCGGTTTTCCTTTAGGGTTAGAAATGTTTGTTCGCTTACAAATATTAAGAACAGTGGAGAGTTGTTGCTGAAACAGTTAACTATCATGAACAATTCAATCCACAAATTGCTTGCATATTATGCTCATACTTACTTACTCGTACAAGTCATACAGGTGTCTTATTCTTTAGCATATTTAATTCTGCTCAATTTCACCCATTTTCCTTCACTCTATTTAAACATCTAGGTAGAATAATATTTGTATTGTTGTATTTTTGTATATAATTTGTTTAGCCTTCACTGTGCATTTCATTTTGTTTTATTAAACAAACTCACGAATGTGCTTTAATCTGCTTTCTAATTGGAGAGATGAGTAGGTGCTTTTTATACACATGTGTTCGCAGAATATTTTGTATTAAGTAATTAAGACGTCTATTAAAGCTGTACGCTGTTATGAATACAAGGTCAAAAAAGAAGGGTTTACTGCATTGTTCATGTTTATCCAGTCATCTCAAATAACAATCTTTAACATGTTCAAATGTCAAAGGTAAATATTTGTATTGTGATCAAAAGTTTAAAACGCTAATTCTTATGAAATACCAATACAGGTGATCACTTTTCATACAAATAAAAATGTAATATGTGACTGTTGGGGTATAACATAAAGGAAATCATAATGATTTTAATTACAACTCACATTTACTGTATGTAAACATTTTAGGTTCTTTTTATAGGGAACGTTTATTTGATTGAAGCCGAGACCATAGTGATGGTTCTTATTATTATTAATTACGGTATATCTGAAAATAATTTATGGATTATTTCCCAAGATTGTGTCGTCTATGCAGACCAGTGTCATAACTTAATGAAGGCCGTTTTACTTTTCACGTTCATTTATTAATATTCACACTTGCATTTTCGTTGTATTATTGATAGTATTTTTCTAATTCAAACTACTTGATTCATATATGTTGAAGTAAAAATGCCAAATTATGAAATTAAAGTGCCATAATTATGTAATGTGTATACACACTTTATTCAACTCGATGCTATAACAACACTTGATAGAACCTGCTATTGTGGATACAATGTAATAGTCCTTTATAATATACAGATCAACTTTTTGTCATTCCTTTACTCTTTAGTCTCAGATTGTAATCATGTTTTTTGTATTTATTTAATTTAAAGAGCAATTAATATATTAATTATTAATTAATTATTCAAATAAGTTGTTAATTCAAACAACTCAGAACTGAGCTACTAATATTGTTAAGCATTGAAGTCTGAAAAAATGGGTTTTTTTAAAGGTATTTTTCTTTCGAAGAGAAGGGAGTACAGTAAATTGTCTAGCATTTTTAAAGGTTGAATTGATTGTTAGATAATATACAACACATATCCATCTTTCATAATTTGTATACATATGTTAAAGATAGATCTTCTTACATTAATGAAGTTATCATTCCAATTCAAATATATATCAGTTTCGTTAAATCCCTTAATAGTTTGAATACCCTCTAGTTTTGTACACACACTTAAAATGTGAAATTATTTTGAATTGAATTTCACTTTTCAAGTGATAAATACAATGCAGGTGACCATTGATGCAAATACAGCCAAACCTGTCTTAGTGGCCACATGTCTATTGCAGCCAACCTGCCTATAGTGGCCACCAAAAGTAATCCCTGCAGTTATGGTACCTGTATATAAAGGTCACCTTTGTACAGTGGCAATTTTTCCTGGCCACCCTGCAGTTATGGAACCTGCATATAAAGGTCACCTTTGTACAATGGCCATTTTTGTTTTGCTTCCCTTTGTAGGTGGTCACTCTACACAGGTGTTACTGTATAATGTACTTATATTATAGTGTAATTATTCTGGTGTTAACATGAATCACATTGGTGATTCATGTAAAGAATGGACTGTAGTAAAGGCCTTCTTCAATGTGTAAAAAGATCTTGAGCTGTCTATTGTGATGATTAGAAAACAACTAATTACTTACATGTAGTAGCACTTTCTATAGGTAAATGCTGGGCACTATTTCACAAAAGCATTGTAAAACAATTAAGATGCAATTTCAGATTCAATGTAATTACATGAAATTTGTTATTTAACAGTTTCCATGAAACTGAGGATCAGGTAGAACTACTGACATACATGTATGTACATGTTATGTCGCCTCCGATTATGTTTAATCAACCTTTCATACATAAAAAGATGCAATCAAAATATGGAGATTGTGGAAAAAGCATTTTACCAATCTTATACTACTGGTACCCTTCAGGTTTTTATAAAATTATGTTTGAAAGACATCACATCTTTTTAATAACAACAATCCACTCTGTAGGATTGACTTTTGGATATATGTAGTTCAAGGCCCGCCCATATTTATAACACCACACTAGCTTATAGTTCCATCTTAAGTCTCTTTTAAACTATATGGCCCGTATTCTACTAAATTAGTCCAGCCTAAAGTGCTAAGTGTCGACTAACCCCAACTTAATTGATAACTTTAGTCCGGACTAAAATTTTGTATCCTGGTAGGCCTGTTTATGACTTTAAGCGAGCCTAGAGTGATAAGTCCGAGGTGTGGACTAAAGTGTGGATTAGTTAGTCCAAGGATATGAACTTAGTCCAGCCCAAGTTGATACATTTAGTAGAATACCGCCCTATGGCCCTAAAAGTATGCAACAAGAGGTCCTTTTAGTTTGCTACTAAGGTTATTAAACTTATTAGGTAATAAATGCTTTCTTACCCAGATAACTATAGTTAGCGACTAAGGAAACTTTGCATTGCTAGAGATGTAGAGATACAATCGATTGTAAGTCAAAAACTTTGTATGTTTCAACTGATCATATTCCCGCATTTAGAACACATGATCTGACTTACTAATTGTAACTTACAATCGATTGCATCTCTTTCTGCAATGGGGCCATTATCTCGTCTTAAGACTGGAACTAGGCTAGTGTGGTCTCATAAATGATATTATGGGCCTAGTAATCAAATCAGGTCTCAACTTTTGAGCAACTTTGTGAAACAGTGCTCAGGTCTAGTCATGGTAGCAATAGCACTGCTGTCTGTTTTTAGTCACACACACTACCTATTCATGATACATAGACAATCTATCAACTTTTTGTAATGAAGTAAGACTATGTATGCCTCATCATAAATATGTACTTGTAATTGTACCATTAAAAACTGGACTACATTATTAAATACATGTAGTTCTTACATTACCTTTTAACGCAAGTTGTATAAAAATGCATGAATTTAACCGTTCTGTAAATGGTTATAAGAGATGAATTTTTTGAAAAAATAAAGCTTTTTTTAATGAAAGTCACGGAATAAAACCTTGTGTGTTTCTATTTTGTAAATTGAGTGAAAGGGTCAAGGGAATTGGGGTGTATTGAATGGAAATGTACTAAAACTGTACATTACAGTAAAACCTCGCTATAACAAGGACCTGGCACCATGGCGTTGAAAATGACCCTGGCCCCGTTACAGAAAGAGATACAATCGATTGTAAGTTACTATTAATTGTAAGTCAGATCATCTGTTCTGAATGTGCTAATCTGATTGGTTGAAATGTGCAAAGTTTCTGACTTACAATCAATTGGAACATACAATCGATTGTATCTCTTTCTGCAACGGGACCCAGGTTATATCAGGTACAGTGGTACCTCATTATAACAAGCACCTTGGGCCGATGGAATTTACCTCGTTTTATCAGATATCTCTTTGTATCAGACTTAAAAACATAAGACACAGAATCTGGGCCTGTGAAATTACCTTGTTATATATCAGGTACTTTGTTATAACATTAAAAAATGAATATAAAGAGCTTGAACCAGCATAATTACCTTGTTATGAGAGGTTTTTATCATACAGGGGGGGTGTTGAATAAATAGTTGCAATAAATCACAAAGATGTGATGGATCGCATCAGAAAATGCACTAAAATGCGCAAATCTGATTGGTTCAAATGCGCGTATTATCTGCTTTACGATTAATCGCAAATCTTTATGCAACACCCCTCTGAGCTCAACATACATAGTTCCACTGTACACATACTCGGACCAGAAAAATAAACAGAAATAGCAACAGAAATTTGTTCTCGATTAGATTTATTAAACTACAAACTCAAGCCATTTACATAAACACGTGGAAAATACATTTGAAACTTCTATACAATTTTCTGTCATTGTAGCAATACAAATCTCGTCTTCTTTCTTTGAACAGTTTCCTCATTCATTTTTAGATGCAAGTAGAAATGGTGCATGCAACATTTTCATTCATTTACAAGAATCATTTTTTTAGTGTCCTCGTTGACTACAAAATCGAAAAATTCATATCTTTAGTCATTCAAAATGAGAGAAAAGGGTTTCAAGATGTTATGACAATCCTAGAACTTTGTCCACTTTACAAAAATTACATGATTTCAGTTACTAAAATACTGCCAAAATTACTGTCCCAAAAAGAAATCGGCTCAAAATTTTGGAGTCCGCTGAAATGGCTCATACCATCTTCCACGGGAGAAGAATAACAATTCAATCTACATGTACACATCTGCAACAAGATCAAATTATCCTAAATAGAGTTCAAATTTTATGTAAATAGAGTACATGTACAGAAAGATAATCAATAAGAAGGGAATACCACTAATTAATAACGATCATACAATCCTGCTACCTTCCTTCACGTATACATGCAAAATAATTACTGTACAATAATCAAACAATCAAGTATTCCGTCTCAGCACAAATGCCCCTTGTATGACATCAGAAATTAATTTCTAAGGCAAACACACTGGCTGGGGACCCTCATTTGAACCTGTTTAGTTCTCCATGGAGAATTTGTGTTGCACCAAAATCAAAGCCTTGAAGAATGGGTTGAATAAAATATATTGAATATATCCTAAACATCTTTTTAACAAAAGGGAAAAAAAAAATACTTGTTTCATGTTTCTTTTGAAAATATGAATAAAACAAGGTATGAGAGAACCACTACAGTTCTAAGTAAATTTTGTGCATTTGGACAATGTTGCCAGATCCCTTTAAAGGGATATCATGTACACCAGAACTATAACATGTGAGCTAAATGTCTGTTCAAAAATTGTAAAATATACACATTTTTAGGAAGAGTGACTTTAGCTTTGGAAACCTTAACAAACCCATGTCTCGTTATTGTTCAGAAATCAAACAACTTTTGTTCACCTCAACACACTTAAAATATTCTCTTATAGATAAGTAACTGTATTTCAAATTATCCAATCTGTTTCACAGGAACAATCGTGTCACATAATTAGATTCTCCATTTGTGTATGTATTATAAAACTTGTATAATTCTTCAGAGTGTTGAAATATGCAGGTTGCCACTAGGACAGGGGTGTTTCACAAAGATTCTAAATTGAACTTAAATTCGAAGTTTGACTTAAACTTATGGGAAGCCATTTGTGGCCTTGGAATAAAATATATTCAAAAGCAAACATGCAAGTATTTTAGACTTTTCATAAATTTTACATCAAGACTGAACATGAAATCTCCTTGATAATAGAAAATATTAATGATTTTAATCAACATTTTTTACCTATTAGAAGAACTTTGAAATAATTTGTCATTGAAACTTACAGCTTTCCATAATTTGTTTGTCCAACTTAGGATCTTTATGAAACACCCCCAGGTTAGACTGTTCCTAGACATTGTATTCAGCAATCACAACACACATTATTTTATGGTATAATAAATTCATTTGATAAACTTCCTAACACGACATTGACATCCTTGCAAACTCTTGTGTTCATTACAGACAGTTTAATTAAAATTCATCAAGAAATATGAAGGTTATGCCTCTTTGTTGGAAATTCATCAATATGAGCGGAAAAGCATTATATGAAATCTATTACTAGTACCATTTTCAGGATTGTATTCCCCAAAAACACCTTTTTGCCATATTTATGATACATGTTATGTTCAGTTCTATAGCCACCATTTAGCAATTAAAATGCTCCAGCGAATTATCACTAAAAATTTTGTTACATTTTTTGGGGGGAAAAAGTCATACTTTCTCATTTCCTGACCGATCACAAAGTAAAATTTTCCTCTTATTTGTGAGAATAAATATTTTCTTGAGTTTCACTGTTCTTTGAACCTGGTATCAAATTAAACAATACAATGTGTGTTATTTTAATAACCATGCCTGCATATCTTATAGAATACACCTGATGGGTTTGGCATATTCATAACACCTGCAGTAAATTAAAACAGAGGGAACCAACCAAAAATATATAATATAAATGAAAAGTGAGCAAAGAAAATTGGTCTTCACCGGGAATCAAACCTGAGAAATTGGTGGTCTAACCATTGAGCCACAAGTCCCTATTGATGGTGGTTCTTCCCAGAAACCCTTTTTCAATGCTCGTGCCGGGTCAGAAGCCATACCGTAGTTACTTGCAGAAGTTACATCAACATTTGAGAAAAGCCTACAGATTTGGTCAAACCATGCACACACTTTTCAAATGTGCGCAGGTCACACAGCTTTCTCGATACGCTACAAGAACACAAAAAAATCATATGAAATTTTCAGGTAGATAGCTTGCACATAATGTGCCAAATCATCAATTTCTAAAGTAATTACATTCAAACATTTCATTATTGAGCAAGAGTGAATATATATGTATTTTAGCAGGTAGATAAGATAACAAAAGTGAACATTAGGTATAATAGATAATATACACTCATTTGTTTACAAAACGTAAAGAAAACAACAACATAAAATTACAAGTGGTTACAAAAAAAAAGGAAACAAAAAGCTAATATACATACTACACATCAGCCATAAGGTATTTACGACGAGAAGTGAAAATAAATATAAATGGTGTAAACTTGAGAAAGGAGGGGGAAACATGACTTGTATATTTACACTACAGCTGGGGCAACATCCATCAAATCGTAAAGGAAAATAATACAAAGTAAATATTTACATTTTACAACTAAAAGCAAACCACTCTGACGCTTTAATTTATATTCTTTTTCAATTTCAAATCAACCCATTGACTACGAGACACTTGTCCATGCAAGAAATTCCCATTGACTTTCTATATGGCCCACCAGGTTCATGTAGACACCGGTCTAATCGGACTGGTTTTCCCTTGCATTCACATTTACGGATTTGTATTACTGCATTAACAACTATCGCATATAGATGCGAGTGATTCCATTCAACTGCTCAAAATCAATGCCATTCAATATTGAGGATCCATTTGTTGCTAACTTAGCCGTTGCAATGTAGGGTAACCAAAGACAAGCTCCCAAGAACAAACATAATAATTACAAGGTATTTGCAGGCAATTTTACAGTGAAACCTCATTATAACGAGCACCCTGGGCCCACTGAATTTACCTTGTTATACCGGGTCTTAAAAATAGTCAAATATATAGAACCTGGACCATTGGAAATAGCCTTGCTATATCAGGTACATGTATCTCGGTATAACAAGAGCTCGGTATAAAGAGGTTCCACTGTGTTATGAAAATAAACTGGTCTATTGAGAAAGTTCTCCTTTATTTATTTATTTACAGTTAAAAACCAAATCACTTTAGAGCCTTCATCTTCTGAATGAAGAACTTCTCCAGCATGTCTGCGCACTGGTAGTAGGGGGTGTCTGTCGGGTTGTAGAAGCGGCAGTTGTCAAAGATCTTGCCTATATCGGCGGCAAAGTCACTCAGCTTCCCGTAGTGCTTGTTCTTCAGCCGATCCTCGACCGTGGACAGATCTGGGAAGGAAAAATAATCACAACAATTTTTATTTTCATATAAACCAATTTACTTCTTTACCCATTTATTCATTCATTCATAATCACTATTTTTCTCATCAAATAAAAATAAATCTACGAGGTGAAATTATTTCAATTGTTGATTGCAATTTTAGAAATGTACATTTTTGCCAAATTACGCAATTTATGAAATTATTTAAATCACATTTACAGAAATATTTTAAATGAATGTAAAAGAGCACAGAAAAATGGGCTCCCATACATTTATAATGGAAATAAGTACCAACACAACAAAATGTTTGTGCTCTTTCTCTAATAAGTTGAATAAAAGGGTGACTTACCCATGGGTTCCTTGATGACATCATAGTAGTCAGGGGCATCTATCTCACTGACAGGCTCCAGGAAGGGCCACGCCATCTTGTGACTCTGTATACACAAAATCAAACAAATTATAATAATCAATTGAATTAACAACATGCTTCTTTTTCATCAACATTCATTATTCTTTAAAGAGACAAAGTGGAATAAAAACACGAGGAGTTATCAATTGACATCAGATTTTTTGCTCTCTTTCAATTCATGTAAAAATAAATATCCTTTAAATGGAAATAATTTTAAAAAATTAAAATCATGTCAATTATCTAACCTATGAAGTAAAAACAAATTAAATTTCAAAAAGTTTCGCAAAGTTGCAATTAAACGGAAGTCAGAAAACATGCAAATTTGAACCAATCAGATATATGCACATTCAGACACATTTCCTGACTTGCATTTAACTCTTTATGCAACACCCCCTAGTATTTTATAATTAATACACATCTAGAGAGTGAGACTAACCTGCAGCTGTCTTAGCATCTTCTTGAGATGCTCAAAGTCCTTGAGCGTTAGGGTCTTCTGTTTGGCCAGTCCCTGCAGCGTCTTGGACTTGCATGCAGGACAGATGTAGTTCTCTATGGACTCGGCCTCGTCCTGTGTGATGCCCACACACCGGCCGTGGAACCAATCGTTGCACCGGTCACAACCAATGTAGAACCTGAGGGGTCAAACAATAGACAGTGATCTTTATTTCTGCATTACCTTGAGACTTATGCGCTGAAACTAAATAAAGAACGACACATGTCTCACAACCAAAACACTTTGTAGGGTACCTGTACAGATGACAAGTAATTAGAGAGAGTAGACAGAAAATACACAGAATAATGGTACTGTTTGTTCAGCATGTGATTCTGCTCTTCATCCTATTCTCAAATAACCACCTAAGCACAAAGAACACCTTTCTAAAAAGGCCAATTACCTTGATTCCCTTATGTATGTACATGGATCAGTTCATAAAGACCAGCCAATTTAAAGATAAAGATACAAATTCCATAATAAGGGATACATTTTACAATTCAAAGTCCATTTCATTTTACCATAACGATAAGCAACAAATATTGTAAAGCGCTTA
The DNA here is from genome assembly GCA_037951105.1 of Echinarachnius parma. Taxonomy (NCBI): domain Eukaryota; kingdom Metazoa; phylum Echinodermata; class Echinoidea; order Clypeasteroida; family Echinarachniidae; genus Echinarachnius; species Echinarachnius parma. The sequence continues at coordinate 32,433 of JBAMJV010006785.1, read as the reverse complement.
GTGATGATTATCAATCATTTTAGGCGCTATATAAATCGAAACATTATTATTATTAAGCCAAACACAGAGAAAACAAAAACAAGAGAAATGTGAAAGCTCCAAGCAACTTTGATTGAATTTGACAAAGTTAATGGATAACTTAAAAACTTTCTGTTGAGGTCAGATGTTCGTTATAGAGAGGTTTGTCTGTACATTGTAATAGAATGGGTACTCACTGGGATTCATCGTAGGGCATCTTGCAGAGACAGTAGAGCTCTTCATCGGTCTGTTGCTTCTTGGACTTGCACTCATCGCACACATACTCCTTCAGTTCAGCGGCCAGCTTCTCAGACACCTTCACGCACGACCCGTGGAACCAGTTCAGACATACATCGCAGCCGATGTAGAACCTGAAATAAAAACATCATCATTCATCAATACATCAAATTAAATTCAGATAATCTGCTGTTTTCTGGCTTTGCATACATCAAACATATTTTGACAAACGTTATACCTTCACACACAAACTATGGAGTCTGTTCAGACTCATGTCAAAGCAAATGTAAAACCTCAATGTCAAAAATAATTGCGTAAAACAGGGATTGGAGTTTAAACATGAGGGGTAAGAACAAGAAGCATAAAAACACAAAGTGATTGAGCTATGACTGGCATAGCATTTTTTTTAATTATTTTAATGAATCATATTTCTTCTACTCCTGACTGATCTGCCACCTTCAATCTTGAGATTGCATATATTTGAGTTCACTGGCCTAATTGAGCTCACCTCTTCTCATCGTATGGCGTCTTGCAGATACAGTAGACCGCCCCATCATCACTGGACGCTCCGGTGGGCTGCGCGCTCTTCCCCTCCGGTGCTGCCATGGTAACCAGGGCCTCCATAGGTTCCTCCTGCTTGTCGTCCATGTCCTCCGCTTCTGGCTGCGGCGTCTTCTCTGCGGCATCCGCAGCCACGGGGGCTGCTGCTGCTGCTGCTGCTGCTGCTGCTTTCCCCAGCTTCACCTTCTTCTTCTTGACATTCAGTTTCCTGTTGGCCTTTGCCTTCGCCACCTTCTTCCTGGCAGCAGTGGCTGCGGACGTTCGCTTCACGCCGCCTGTGGTTGTTGTGGTCGTCGTGGTGGCCGTTGTGGTGGATGTTGCTGCCGAGTCAGCCGTGGTGGTGGCTGCTGCGGCGGCTGTTGCTGCTATCTCTGCTGCCAGCTTTATTCGCTTGGCCTTGACCGTGGCCTGCTGCTCCTCCTTGGCCCTCTTCTTCTCTGCCCACTTCTCTCTCCTGATCTCATTCTATGAGGGTACATGGATAAATGTGGTGCACATTATAACTTGATATAACATCAAATAAGGTTATTCAAATAGTATAACTCTGTTATAAGTTTTATTAATAACATATCAAAACAGTGAGCAATATGATGAATTATTTGATCTCAATCATCATTTTTAAGATTACTCTATCATTACCATATTAGATCATCATTTCAATCATCTTCTCATTACCACCGACACTATAACCACATTAACCACTATCATCACCATCACCATCATGGAAATCATAATCATTGTCCTCGTTGCGTCATCATCATCATCATTATCATTGCCACCATCATCAGCATCAAGATCAAGACTCACATAGACGTCCATCTTGAGTCGTTTCTCCAGCTGGTGCCATTTGACCGGGATCATATCCTTCAGTTGGTTCTTGTGGGTCTCCAGCAACTTTACCATCATTATCAACATCATTATCATTAACATCATCATCATCACCATCACCATCATCATCATTATCATCATCATCACCATCCTCATCATCATTTATCATCACCACCATCATCAGCATCAACATCATCAACACTCACATATACGTCCATCTTGAGTCGTCTCTCCAGCTGGTGCCGTTTGACCAGGATCATATCCTTCAGTTGGTTCTTGTGGGTCTCCAGCACCGCCCGCTTCCACTTCTTCTCCTCCTGTTCCTGCTTCTTCTCCTTGTGCTTGCGCTTCAGAGAGTGTTTCTCCTCCTTCTCGACCTTATCCAGCATCCCCTTCATCACAGCCTGGCACACATGCATCCTACAAGGTGAGAAAACAAGAGGTTAATTATATCCAAAATAATAATTATTGTTATAATAATAATTTTTATAATAATAACAATAATTAGTTCCATTTATCTAGTGCATAACCTGATAAATACATCTATATGCGCTTTACAGTTAATAATTAATTTCACAAAAATTACAAACAAAATCAGCCAAAGATTCAGTTTGTGGTCATTTCGCCTCTGATTCTACTGGGATCAGCAGCCCAGTCCCTTTACTCCCATAACAACATTTTGCAAGCTTTCATTTTCTAAAACAAATACAAAACTTGGTGACTCATTGAACACTTAACTGAGAGATACTATGGAAAAAGAAAAGAGTTAAATACAGTACCTAAAGCAACTCAAACAATTACAAAATGAAACATGGTATCAATCAGCTTTTGTGTGAATGGGATCTGGACAAGAAAACAAATCAATTTCACTCTCCTTTGATAATCTATTTTTCTTTTATTATTATTCCATGTTGTATCTCTGTGCATTCTGATGATGTTCTCTTCCTTTTGCCTTGTTCATATTGTTAACAAAAAAATCTAATAATACTTAAATTGTACAGCTCTGGCAAACAAAGTGAATGTACATGTGCCTGTGAATGTACTGACCTGTGAGCTTCATCTTTCTCCTTATGCTTGGAGTGGTGGTGGTCACGAGAGTCGTGTCGCTTGTGTTTAGATGAGGAGTCCTTGGCCTGTAAATGAACATCATGAATATCATACAGTCAAAGCTGTCATAGCGATTACCTGTCTATAGCAGCCACCTGCCTATAAAGGCCATCTGTTTATACAATACTTGACTAGATTCAGGCAAGCAAATTTAATTAAGTCCACTGGCCCAAATGGGCAACCAAATAAATAAAAATGGTTTAAAGAAGTCACTTGTCTATAGTGATAAGTTTTTTCTCATTTCCCTTGATGTAGTTATTGCAGTCATTGTTTGACTATAAATTTGTTACAAGAAATGGAGCGTGAAATGCATTTACATGAAATAGATTGATGATAAATTCCATTAAATAAATCCAGCAAGTGATGAGCCATTTGGTCAAAGCATTGTTTATTTTGCATTGTCAACTGTGACAGTCTGAACAGAGGGGAATACCTGAGTCTACATAACAAGACTTCTCATATACCGAGAATTCTTTTAACATTTCACTCAAATTCAATCATTCAAAATGTAGGACATATGTATAGTTTCTAGAGCCAGCACACATAAATCAAATATGGCAATATGAGTACATTTAATGTAAAAATTATGTTAGAATGCATTGATGATCACAATATGAAATTTGGCAAGAATAATGCTGTAGAAAATGGGTGTAAAAAGGTTGTAAATGGTTAAAGGGGAGTTAGAAGGAGACGTGACATAGATTTAATACAAGCAAGAAAATAAATGAGAGGGGGGAGTAAAGGAGAAGCAGGAGGCCTAATACCTAGTGGAGGAGCCAGAAATATTTCCTCAGGCAATACTCAAAAAGGGAGGGGTAGAAGTGTACGGGGAAAGTAGGCTGAGCAAGGATAGAAATATGGAGGATGAAGAGGAAATAAGAGGAAGAAGATAGCAAGGATGAGCAGCAAGGAGGATAGAGAGAGAGGAAGAGAGAGAGAAGAGGGAGAAGAGGGAGGTGAAGAAAGGATATAATCAAAGAGAAGGGGAGGAGGAGAGGAGGAGAGGAGGGGAGGAATAGAAGGAGATTTAAGTTGGGAGGGGTTTCCAGATGCACAAGGTACCTTTTGAGAGTGTCTGAATGTTTCAGGTGTGAAGTGTTTGTGTGCCTGGATGGCTGCCAGTGTGGTCTGGCCCTGACCAGCCTTGGCCTTCTGCAGCATCTCAAGCTGTTGCTTAATCAGGGTGACCTGTCAAAATAGGGACAATGGTCAATGGAGTTAGGATGGTTGACCAACACAAACCACTCAGGAACACTCATTTACCAATCATACAAACAATATTAATAAAAATACACTATTATATAGCCTTGTTTAAAATCTCACGCTGCTGCTTGATCAGGGTGACCTGTGCATATAGAGACAATGGTCAATGGAGTTAGGACAAGTTGACCAACACAAACCAACACTCATATAATGCGATGGAGCCATCAAACATTCACCAACAGATACAAACAATGCTTCTTTGCTTTCAACATTCTATCATGATTCCAAGCCTCCACACTAACTTTTGTTTACCGTAAAACTCCGTGTATAAGACGCACTTTTTTTCCGTCGGAAAATTTTCAAAGTGGGGGGTGCGTCTTATACACAGGTACAGCCCCAAAAAAAAAAAAAAAAAAAAAAAAAAAAAAAAATTATAATTATTTTTTTGGGGACACCCAGTAGTCATGTTTAATGCATATTAAACTGGTCTAGGGCATGACAAGAGCTTGATATAAGGGGGAACATTTATCAAAATATACATTTTTCCTACATAAATTATAGTGGTTAGCAAAACAAAATGCAAGTTTTTAAGCAGTAACACTGCTACTAATTGAATATTCAGATATTCATGAGTAGCAGCACTCATTTAATATTCAATTTTCTAAACAGTGGTTATACATTTTTCTCAACAAAAAAGTTATTAATGAATTTAGCATTTTGCATATTTTATGAGCATTGCTACCTCATGAATATATGAATATTCATGAAAACAAAATATTCTAAAAAAAAAAAAAAAAAAAAAAAAAAAAAAAAATTTAAATAGAAAGTTGGGGGTGCGTTTTATACACGAGTGCGTCTTATACACAGAGTTTTACGGTAATTACTTACCCCTATGGGCAAGTGAAATGATGAATTTTCACATTTTACTTGCCCGAACAGATAACTGACTTGCCCCCTTAAAACAATATTAACAAAGACAAAAACATTTGTGCTAGTTAGCTTGTTCTGCTTTGCAAATTGCTCTCTCGTTTTTAAATCTATGAAATTAGAATACATGGAAGGAAAATTTTCTTTTTTTCTCTCGTAGTTGGTCAGAAATATTAGTTGCCCTACCAAATAAGACGTTTATAAAATGTTACTTGCCCAACATAAATTTTTATTTGACCCAGGCAACAGGGCAAGTGGAGTCCTGATGGTTCAAAATCCAAGAATATTCACTTGTAAGGATACATTCATAACTCCTGTCCGAATCTAAAACTGTTGATTAGACAGTTACTTAAGTCAGAAACAATGAGTTAGTACAGATAAACCCTCACAAACCACACAACATGAAATGTACGCAATGATCTGCAGATGCAATGTACAGAGATATAATACAGCGGATGGAATATGCACACAAAGTTTTAGAACCTACTGCCTAAGTTGCTACCCATTGTTACAAAAATAAATACTTGTCACTAGTTTAGTTCAGTTCTCATCATGACAGAAACAATTTTTAAGTGATCTATTATCTTCATAAAATGTTCCCAAATGTGATATTTGAGACTTCAACAATACACCAATATCATTGTAAGATTCTTCTAAATGATGTGTGAAAGTTGCATAAAAAAGGAGCACTGTTTATCTAGTAAAAAAGTGAAAGTTAATGAGATATTTTATTACTACTACCGTATTTGCTGGTGTATTAACCGCACTTTTTTTCAACAAAAAAAAAAAAAAAAGGGTGCGGTTAATACACGACCGTATCAACCACACTTTTTTTTTTTTTTTTTTTTTTTAGGGGTGCGGTTAATACACCGGAGCGGTTAATACACCGACAAATACGGTAGTCATTGATTCCAACTGCAAATCAAAAAGCATTCCTAGAACACTTTTTATTCATTCATAAATATCTCTATAACCAGGGAGACATTTCACAAATCAAAACCCATTTTATTTTTTGGGTACCATAAGCCGAACAACAAGGTACAAGAGAAATAAGAAAGCTCCAAGTAGTTTTGGTTACATTTAAAAAGTTAATGGATCACTTAAAATAATGAATAGTTCTCTAAAGCACTTTCACTTTCAAAGCAAAACATGTCTATCATATATGAGCATATATAAGTCACCTGTTGTCTCGAAAGCACTTTCAAAGCAAAACACTTCTATCATATATGAGCATATATAAGTCACCTGTTGTCTCGAAAGCACTTTCAAAGCAAAACACTTCTATCATATATGAGCATATATAAGTCACCTGTTGTCTCGAAAGCACTTTCAAAGCAAAACACTTGTATCATATATGAGCATATATAAGTCACCTGTTGTCTCGAAAGCACTTTCAAAGCAAAACACTTCTATCATATATGAGCATATATAAGTCACCTGTTGTCTCGAAAGCACTTTCAAAGCAAAACACTTGTATCATATATGAGCATATATAAGTCACCTGTTGTCTCGAAAGCACTTTCAAAGCAAAACACTTGTATCATATATGAGCATATATAAGTCACCTGTTGTCTCGAAAGCACTTTCAAAGCAAAACACTTGTATCATATATGAGCATATATAAGTCACCTGTTGTCTCGAAAGCACTTTCAAAGCAAAACACTTGTATCATATATGAGCATATATAAGTCACCTGTTGTCTCGAAAGCACTTTCAAAGCAAAACACTTCTATCATATATGAGCATATACAGAAATATAAAAGTCACCTGTTGTTGAGGAGTGAGACTGGATAAGACCTGGGCGCCTGGTAGCACCCCTGCAGTGGTCGAAGTACTAGCTAACTGCACCCCTGGTCTAGTGGGCATCGCACCTGGTCCCGTCGCTAGACTAACCACCGACCCCTGCTGCTGTAGGAGCAGGTTGTCTCCTTGGGTCTGGGCCAGACGGATAGGCTTAGGCTGGATCTGGGCCTGGGTCTGCGGGCTTGACATGATGAGAGGGGTAGTCTTGACTGTGATCCCTGGCTGCTGGGGCATGGCTGAGATCTGCATGTCGGTAAGATAAGACATGTTAGTATAGTTATACACCAGAGAGAAACTATAGTGTAAGCCTGATATTATTACACAACATCAATCTTATGTTTGTATTAAAATTCAGGCACAGTGCTATGAACACTTCATCAATTAACTGCATAAGAAACTACATAATTATACAGCTAACATAATGAGTATGATATCCTAAGCAGTTTTTAAGAATTTTAAAAAGAAGTTCCTTTTCGGAAGGCACCATGGGTTGTCAATCGATTCCTAGGCGAAATCAATATTGATGTTTTAGTGCACAGCATTTTTGAGCTAACATTCTCCAGGACCCAATCAATAAACAATAACTATTTCTAGAGAGAGCATTTAAAAAACAAAAGTTACAAACTGGGGTCTGTAAATTTAAATGAAAGTATTTCAGTTGCAAAGGATGTTGACCCACCTTTGTCAACTGTGTTGGTGTCTGAGGCTTGCCCGGCAGTCTCGGTGTGGCCAGAGTAGTGGGGGAGGTGATGGTGGTAATCCCTGCCGCAGCTGCAGCCGCTGCCTGCTGCTTCTGGGTTTGCTGTGTCTGTTGCACTGCCTGCACGGCAGCCTGGAGATTTACCTGAGGAATGCTGCCTGGTGTGGAACCTACATCACGACAAAATAAGAAAGAGAGATGATTCTTTAAACTCAGGGATCGCAAAAACACATTTTAAGCCAAATGAATAATACAACACACAAATCTGTCTCTGGGTTTGCTGTGTTTGTTGCACGGCCTGCATGGCAGCATGGAGATTGACCCGAAGAATGCTGCCTGGTGTGGAAACTCCATGGAGAGGAGATCAAAGGAGAGAGACATGTCTTTCTACTCAAGGATCACAAATACAGATAAGACAAGTAAACATTTTATATGCAAATCTTTACAAATATGTTGTAGCCCATTTCACTGATGAAAAATGTTATAACCTTCTTAAAATGCATAACTTTTGTATGTGAAATCAAGTCTTATCAAGATGGTGTGGTGAGGAACAGACTTAAAGGGTACCTCCGGACAGAGATTTAGCTCTCTTACATCAAAGACATATCCCAAATGAACATACAAAACAAGTCTGTGATCCTGAAAGTATTTCTACATTGCTAGGGAATCATTTTTAATATCACATATCACTCATTCTGTCAGCGCAGTTCCGATAACGATACCACTTAACGATCCTCTTATTGATTGCATCTGCGATATATCGCAGCAAGCAGAGAAAATCTCGAAAATCGCTTGTGTGCGCGCGCTGCTGCAGCACAGTGCCTATAGACTGAGCTATAAGAGAGAGAGAGAGAGAGAGACACGAGTAGCGCTATAAGGCCAAAAACAATAAATTGTTGAATTGGAGTAACGGGCAACCAAACATTAGGGTAGGTAGGTAGGGTTTTTTTTTCAGGATTCGCAAATTACACAAAAACACATATATAACACACAAATAACACATATCGCAATTGGATTTTTTTATTTTATTATTATTTTTTTTTAATCAGAAAAAACCTTTAGGGTCGGGCGGGTTGCGAATTTGCGTTTCCCAAACCATTCAGCAACTCCTTGTGAATTAGCGACTTGGTCAGAGACCATATGCATACCCGAAATGTCCGACTTGTATAATTTCGAACATTTAGTCGAGTGCCGAACGAATAGCAAATACAAAAAACATTGGACCAAGTTACGATTCGAACCAGGGATCTCTAGCGTATCAATCTAACTCTCTATCCACGGAGCTATTTCGGATTGCTTGATTGGTGTTGGTTTTTAAAAATATATATATATACCCTAACACTAACCCTTACCCTAACCCTAATGTACAAGCAATAGCATGTATACATATTGCATGCATGCAGAGATATGGTGCGATGCGGTGGCCGTGGCTAGAGTGCGAGCACGCGCGAAACGATACTAACTATCGCATGGGCTATGCGATAAATCGCATACTACCATAATAACGTACGCGTATTGATTGAGCGGTCGTGCAAACAAAGTCGCGCGCGCGAACCAGTAAATAGCCGTGGTTCCGTAGGTCGTAGTAATTAATTGCATTGTTCTCAAATTACAGAAACATATCAGACCCCATGAGAGTATGATTGGTATTCAATTATAGTACCAAAACAACTAAGGATTGGTTTTATCATGCCCGGCGGTACCCTTTAAGGTGGTTAACATACAAAACACTTAATGTATATACATTTGGTTACCTTCACTGAGTATAGTGGTTTCTATGCAAATTTGAAGGGTTGCCTTGTATGGCATTAGGTCTGACTTGTTCCCTGACCTAGACCTAGTCTAGAGTGATGGTCTTGTGTCTTACCTTGTGCTGCATTAGGTGTTAGGACAAGTCTCTGTAGAATGGTTCCCTGACTGGTCTGGGTCTGAATCAGCTGGGCTGGGATCATCTGACCCGTTCCCTGGACCTGGACCTGGGCTGGGGTGATGACAAACTTCTGGCCTCCGACCTGCAGGACCTGTGCCTGGCTGCTGAACACCTGGGCTTGACCCGTCAGCTGTGGTTGGGTCTGGCCGCCAAGCTGCTGGGTTTGGACTGTGTAAAGAACCACATGAGTAGAATTACATGTTTTTTTGCTCATTAATGATAGTGAATTTAATATCAAAGCCATAATCTTGCTCAAGGAAATAATACATTTTGTATTCAACTTTACTTGAACAAAATTATTCTTATGACAAATCTTGGCCAGAGAAAATTGTCTCTTTTGTTCTAAAAACCCCTGTGAGAGTAGCCCCTAGGGATGGATGTATAGGGGACCTGAGCCCCAACACCTATCTGCAGGGATACCAGTTGGTCTCTCCAGATGAGCCTGAAAAGAGGCCCAGACATGTTGGAGCCTCATATGTATGTACAATATGAAGCCTGATAAAGCCTGATATGGAAAGGTGTCAGGGCCTGAAATCAGGCTATAGCCTGAAATCTGGCATCCCTGCTATCTGGGTGGGAGGAAGCAACCACAGTGGAGCCTGAAGGATGCTGTACACCTTCTGGCTCGACCTTAAAAGTTCAGGTCAGGGTTTGGGGATAAAGTTAGGGTGTGAGATAGGGTTAGGGTTGACATTTTAATTGTGATAACAAATGTAATGACTTACCCCCAGCTTGAGGAGTGGATGTAGTAGGAACCTGAGCTCTGACACCTATCTGAGTGGGGGTAGCACCCATAGGGGTGCCTGGTTGCTGTACACCTGCAGGCTTGATGGTGGTCAACTTGCCTGCAGAGACAATTGAAATGGAAACAAAAAATGAAATGTTAACAACAAATTAAATGAAATGATAAAGAGTTTGATGACTGGTTTCAGTACTGATATGTTTGAGTTTCATTTGACAAACAATCAAATTATATCAATGACATGACAGATAAATAATTAAATAAACAAAAAGCGGATATATGAGCAATATTCACATATCTGCATATTATAAGCTCTGTGACATTGACCCTAGACATCCTGACCCCTCAATTTAATCTGACCATATAGCTCCTTATGGTGCATATTGTTTTTACCAAGTTCGATGTTGATCCGTCTAATTATCTAATGATTCTGGGGTTATCATATTTACAAGAAGATATGTATATATACGTTGATACAAATTAGTTCTGGGCCACCACATTTCATTGATGTTAATTCCACTGGCCCAAATGGGCAACCAAATATAACAATTTTTAATGTTCTTTTTTGTTTGGAGCCACCAGATTCAGGTTTCGGCCACTAGAATTTGAACAATAGGTTTTTAATTGCCCGACTGGGCCACAAGACTAAAAACTGAATTTCTAGCATTGCATAAATATGATTGTTGTGTTAATCATTACCTGGAGTGTTGGGTGCAATGATGGTGGCTTGTCCCGGTGATCCACTGGTTGCAGCAGGGATCTGTTTGATAACCTTCAGCGTGCCTGAACCACCGGGGGAGTTTGTGATGACAAACCTTGCCTGACCTGGCGTCTGGGGCGAGTTGGGGGCAATGATGCGTGCCTGGAACAGGAACAAGAAGGAATGAGACATATTAGGACAAACGGGAATAAAGATTCATGATTTTGTTCTAAAGTAGAAATAATAACTTCTTCTTTTTTTTTGGGGGGGGGGGGGGGGGGGGGAGGGGGGGGGGGGCAACCAGAACCATGTTTCAGGGTTACAAGGCAAATAAGTTAATTTCCAGCATTGTAATAACTTTGGCACATTGAATACATATTAAACTACATTCTCAAGACAAAAAGGAGATTTATCGTTTACATCCCACCAGGGCCCGAGATGTACTGGATGATAGTCCCTGGAGGCAGCAGCCTCGGCAGCACGGCTGGCTATATTACTCCTAGTGAAATTATTACTCTGCTAATACATCACAGATCTACCAACAAATCTCACACGGACAGACGGACACAGCCATACATATGCGTACATACATACACACAACCACAGATATTACAAGACAAACAAGGCTTTATTTGTTTTAAGTTAATGTATTTTGTTTTGAGTTACCTGAGGAGTAACACCAGGGCCAGAGATGTACTGGATTGTAGTACCAGGTGGTAGCCCTTTACCCTTTGTGGCCATGCTGGCTATGTTACTCATCTAGAGAAACTAATCAGCCTAAACCATCACAGATCTACCAACAACAAAAACACTCACACACAGACAAATGCACGCAACCCACTTTTTGCAAGACAAAAACAAGAATTTAATTTTTTTTTAGTTACCTGTGGAGTACCGCCAGGGCCAGAGATGTACTGGATGGTAGTACCAGGTGGTAGCCCTTTACCCTTAGTGGCCATGCTGGCTATGTTGCTCATAGATAAACTACTACTCTGCTAAAACATCAAAGATCTACCAACAACAAAAACACACACACACACACTCACAGATGCAGGCAATCCAAGACAAAACATTTGTTTTAGAGTTACCTGTGGAGTACCGCCCGGACCGGAGATGTACTGGATGGTAGTACCAGGTGGCAGCCCTTTACCCTTAGTGGCCATGCTGGCTATGTTGCTCATGGAGATGGTGGTCTTGTTGGCTACACCAGGCTTGGCCATTGTCACTATCACCTTGGCTGCTCCAGCGGTGCCAAGTCTCCTCTAAAGAAAATAATATGTAAATTGTAATGATATATGAATAATTGATACTTGTAAAAGTGTTTTTCACCCCCCCCCCCAAAAAAAAAAACATAAGTGCTCCTTATTGCTACTTACAATAATCCCTATAATGAACTAGAAGGGATAATACAAGCAAGGGATCTATGTTGCATCAGCTGCTCCTCCCACTCTTGCTTGACCAGGTCAGCAACGAACTTGGACTTCAGAGCCGGAATGGCTATCTTGCCATCCTTCATTTTCAACATGTCTTATATACTTTCCACCCCTTACGCCAATGAAGGTTACTCACATGTGCCATGGCTAGCCTCTGTTGCCTCAGTTGGTCTTCCAACTATTGCTTGACCTGGTCAGCAACAGACTTGGTGGACTTCAGAGCCGGGATGGCAATCTTCCCTACTTTTCTCTTCAATATTTCTCACATTCTTCCCCCCCCCCACCCCCTCCTACAAGCCAAACACGGTAACTCACCTGTGCCATGGCTAGCCTCTGTTGCCTCAGCTGCTCCTCCAGTTCTTGCTTGACCTGGTCAGCAACGGACTTGGTGGACTTCAGAGCCGGGATGGCGATCTTCCCTACTTTTTTCTTCATTATTTCTCACATTCTCCCACCCCCCCCCCCCCCCACCCCCTCCTACAAGCCAAACACGGTAACTCACCTGTGCCATGGCTAGCCTCTGTTGCCTCAGCTGCTCCTCCAGTTCTTGCTTGACCTGGTCAGCAACAGACTTGGTGGACTTCAGAGCAGGAATGGCCATCTTGCCGTCCTTCCCTGTTGTCACAACCAGCCTGATGCCAGTCTCGTTCTCCTTGTTGTGGGAATTCTTCACCGCCCTAGCTTCTCGCTCCTTCTGCTCCTTCTCCCTCAACTCCTTCTCCTTGGCCTCCCTCTCCTTAGCTTTCTCCCTGGCTTGGCTCCGCAGTTGCCTGTAATTGGAGAATCATAGAAAATGTTTGAAAAGGGCTCCAAAAACCCCTCCTTGACGTCACCCGCCCAACCAAGGTAAGTAATTTACATCCAAGTTAGGAGAAAATGCTTGAAATTTACACAAATTTTTTAATAATATGCAGCATTTCAAATGTTAAATCACTAATTTAACTTGAGGAAAAATCCCCAAATTTGGGCATGTAATGTATGATGCCAGGCAAGCATTTTTTCATAGTAACTTGCTTTCTCTTTATATTGTACACATGTATTCAAGGGGGAAAATATATATATTATTACAAAAACATAATAATTAAAACAAATGGTAAAAGAAAAAAGAAACTAAAAAATAAATATTTGAAGAAATTTCTTGACTCACTTCTCACAGTACTGCTGGACTTCCCAGAGTTCCAGTTCTTCTTCTGGGACCCAGACCTTGATGGTCTCAGGTTCCCTGGGCCTGTCTTGGACCGTCCTGCGCGATGGAGTCACACTGGACCGCAGACCCTTCCGCTGGGGCTTGTGAATCTCTGCAACACAAGTAAGCACATGGGATAATGATGTAAAATTAGACAACAAAGCGATCACACGTACATGTAATATCCTAGGCTGAGAAAGGGTACTTAGTCACTTTTTGTATTTGTGAGATTATCATGTTTAAAATTTGAAAACCATGTAGAAACCAAATGTAGCTCTCTTTTGAATTTGATGTATATTCCCAAAATTTGAGGTAAACATTATCTTAAAAATCTGTGCCACATAGGCTTGGACCTACAACATGGTGTCCGTAACTCAATTTAGCGAAACATTCACTAAACACCGTTCTCACTCTCAACTGACAATATGTACTCTTGGACAAATCACAAGAAGCAAAGAAGAGAAGAAATAAACTAGATGGATCTTCGACTGCGCGCAGTCGAAAATGATGCCTCCGCCATTACGCAATTGATTTATGTCAAGCCCAAATCAACATGTACACAGAATTAATTCTGTCAACTCAATTTTGATGGTACTCTGTCTTTTAGATCTTGATGTATCACAATTATGAGCTATAAGTGACCTTGACCTTTGCCCTCATGACCCCAAAATCTAATGACTACAACTGTTCCCTATTATACATTCAGGTATCAAGTTGGATTGAAATCTGATATTCAGTTCTTGAGATTTCCAATCTCAAGCTACTTTTACATATAATGAGCCCTGTGACCTTTGACCTCATGACCCCCAAAATCTAATCAGTTCATTGGCTCTCCAAGGAACATACATGTACCAAGTTTGGTCAGAATCTGTCAATCCCTTCTTGAGAACGCGATCACGAGCTATTTTTGCATAAATAATGAGCTCTGTGACCTTTGACCTCATGACCCCAAAATCTAATCAGATCATTGTCCCCCCAAGATACATACATGAACCAAGTTTGGTCAGAATCTGTCAATCCCTTCTTGAGAACGCGATCACGAGCTACTTTTGCATATATAATGAGCTCTGTGACCTTTGACCTTTGACCTCATGACCCCAAAATCTAATCAGATCATCGGCCCCCCAAGATACATACATGTACCAAGTTTGGTCAGAATCTGTCAATCCCTTCTTGAGATAACGCGATCACGAGCTATTTTTGCATATATAATGAGCTCTGTGACCTTTGACCTTTGACCTCATGACCCCAAAATCTAATCAGATCATTGGCCCCCCAAGATACATACATGTACCAAGTTTGGTCAGAATCTGTCAATCCGTTCTTGAGATAACGCGATCACGAGCTATTTTTGCATATATAATGAGCTCTGTGACCTTTGACCTTTGACCTCATGACCCCAAAATCTAATCAGATCATTGGCCCCCCAAGATACATACATGACCCAAGTTTGGTGAAAATCCGTTAATAGGTTCTTGAGATAACGCGATCACGAGAACGGGACGTACGTTCGTACGGACGTACGTACGGACGTACGTACGGACGTACGTACGTACGGACGTACGGACGGACGGACAACCCGAAAACATAATGCCTCCGGCTACTTCGTTGCGGAGGCATAAAAATCCTTCAAAAATTGTCAAGCTTTAAAATGAAGCATGTTGTATTCATGATTTGTTTCCTTCTTGTTCATCGGATTTAATGTAATGATCCACGTTCTTAAAGGATTTTTCATTTCATCCTGACCTAATGTGCAATTAGGTATCTTGAGAGAAACCAACAAAAAATTATAATTCATTTTTTGGGCATATCTATTTTCTCAATAAGTATAAGCACTCATGTGTATTAAAAGCGTTAGTGTGTTATCAAATATTATTTACTAGCTTTTATTCTAAAAAATTAATAACAACATCAATTACCTGGAGTAGAGGAAGAGGTCTCCTTGGGGACGATGTGTTTCTTTACCAGGTACTGAGACCTGACCCCGCTGGGTGGCACATCTCTCCTGTCTATGATCTCCGAAGTGATCCTCTCCATGTCTGTGTTGATGATGGTGATGCCATTGTTGTTTGGCGGCTTGATGTTCATGTCATCCCAGCGTATACTGGCCCACAGGATGCGCAGCAGGAGGCTCACACCCGACAGCGACTTGACCGTCTGCAGACGATATCTCCAGCAGGTCTTGAAGGTTGGTCTCGCACAGGGGTAGGGCCAGAAGTCACCCACATTCTTGGAGCCCACAGTGTAGCCCTCCACCTCCAGGTTGCCAGCACGGCGACCTAGTCGTCGCAGATCATGCTGGGGCAAGACAAGGATGCTCCTACGCCGACTCTTGGTGGAGAACATGTAGCAGATCGGGAGGGGCTTGGCAAGGCGCTTGATCTGACGCTTTGACTTTGGTCCCCCCTGGAGTCTCACGCGGTCGGTGGTCTTTCGAGGCTTTGGAATGGCAGCAGCTTCCTGTCTGAGGGTGCTCTCCAGTTTGATGATCTCAGCCTGAATCATGGTCTGCGTCACAGACGTGTCGATCTTACTCACAATGATCTCTTTGGTAGTCGTCGTTGTATTGCTCGATAACAGTTCCTTCAGTTCACGGTTGACAGTGGTGGTGGTGGTTGTGGTAGTTGTCTTCGTAACGGTGGTTGTAATGGTTTGGGACTTCTCCGTGACCACTGCTTGGATCTTGGAAACAGTGAGGCTGCTGTCTGCAAGTGAACTCGCCTTGGTTTCTAACACTTCCACTTTTGTCGCATCCCTTGAAGTGGTTTCATTTTGTTTGTGCTCTGTGATACTGATGGTAGAAATCTCTGGCTTCAACTCTTCTCTTGATTTCACTATGCTAGTTTCACTTTTGATCTGAGAGGCAACACTCGGTTCCTTTGCCTCAGATGGCAAAGATTGCTCCTTTTCTGTTGCTTGCTGGAGGCTCTGAGAAATGTCACTCCCCTGAGGGGTCATTACAGAAGCTTGCACAGGCAAAGCAGATACCTCCTTTGTTTCTCTTTCATGAACAATTTCACCTTCTCTCTTCTCATCCTGGCAGTTGAGGGTTTCATGTTTTACGTCAAGTATATCCTCTGGTAATTTACTTTCCACTTTACTTGTAGCATCTACACAATTGACAAGTCCAGATTCTTGCTTTTTTTGGGGTATTGTGGGTGCTATCGAAGGTGCTTCTTCTGTTTCCATTGGAATGTCTAATTTACTAGATTCGTCGCACGGCTTGGCATCCTGCACACATTGCTCGTTTGTTGACACTTCACTTTTTATTTCACTCGGCTTTGAATGTGGCTCTGATGCCTCTCTGTTCTCTGCTACGACATTGCTATTATTGTTTGAAGACAAAGACTCACTAGGTGCATTCTCTTGCGATGACTTCATCTTGTCGAGATGCAGTGCAGAATTTTCTGTGAAAGCTTTTGAAGTGTCTGACTCCACGTTACAATGATCCTGAACAACATTTTCTTGCAACATACCTCCAGGGTCAAGCCCTGGAGAACTTTTTGTAGTCCTTTCATCATCTATCATTGTTTCCTCCGTTTTGAGATCAATAGATTTTTGGTCACTCACACTTGCAGTGCTAGCGATGGACTCTGGAACACCCTTCAAACTGGACGAGCTTTCATCAATATGGTTACATATGGCTTGTTCAACTGGCTGTATACCTATAACCTGCTTAGTCATCTCAAATGGAGAGACGCCTCCTTTGATTTCTGCAGATTTCAGATGCTCAGCTGATCCAGGATCACCAGCTGATATTTGTGGAATCTCTGAAGACCCTGTCACAGCCTTTGCTTCCAAAGGCTCCATATCATGCTGCACATCCATCACCGAGTCTTTGGTCTCAACACATGTTCCTGATTCTTCTGATGTAACCATCGGCATATCTTGAGCAAATTCATCCTTAACCAGGTTTCCTCCTGGTAACTCCACTGCAGATGCAGTAGTTTCTGAAAGCTGTTGAACTGCTTCCTCAGGAATGTTTGGCACATCTGATGTCTGAGATTCACTTAGACCTTGATCTAATATCACTGTAATGGGATGCTGGTTAACCTGATTTGTTGCACAAGTGTCTGCTGCTGACTGTTCTACCTCAGATGTTGTAGTTGGACAGAGCTTTGTATGATCTTCTATATGGGGAGCCTCATATGTTCTTTGATTTGGCTCTAGTTCTGTGGCAGGCTCCGAAGATAGAACACCTGGCATTTCACTTGGCTTTACATCTGCACTGATTTCTGATGAACCTGTTGTGTCACTGCTAGCAACTTCATTTTGCACAATCTCAGAGGTTTGAATTGGAGGTTTGCTTTCAGAGACTTCCATAGGTTCAGCTAGTGGCTCAGCAGAAGGTTCTTCTTTCTTGCCAGCAACCTCAGATAGACTTCCAACTTCCATAGCAATTTCAGTTGCATTTCTCTGACTATCTGAATGTGATTCTTCACATTTTGCCAGGGTTTCCTCCTTTGGTAACGAAGGTGTCTCCTTGGGAGTAACAATTCCATCTTTCTTCTCTAGCATTGATTTGAAAGCATCTTGATATGTAGCCGGCGGTTTTGCTTCCACTTCTACAGGTTTGGACTGACCTGTCTGCCCAGCAGTAACAATGTTTGAATCTTCTCCTTTCACATCTGGTTTCTTGTCAGCAGATGATACACTGGTCACCTCAGGCTTCACACTCGGTAAAACCTCATTTGACCTAGTAGGGTTTGGTGTATTCACAATAGCTTGATCTACAACCATTGCTTCTTCTTGGACTGGCTTGGTGTCTGGTTGTTGTTGCTGAGAGATTTGAGATACTGATGCTTGCGTGATGCTGGATTCTGCAGACCGACTGACTGGATTAACATCTTCAGATTTTGTTGGCCTTGGTGTTTTCTCTACCAATCGCTCATTTATCCTTGGCTCCTCTTTGGTCGGTTTGATCTCTGTAATCTGAGGTTTTACACCAGAAGTTGACGGTTGGTCTCGCGCTAGAGCTGCAGCCGGAGCAGATGCTGGAGCAGTGACAATCTTGGGCTCTTCTGCTTTGACTGACACTACATTCCTCTGAGCCTGTGCTGAATGCTGGCGATATACTTGTGGCTTCCTAGCCCTGCGGACTTCCATCTGCTTCTTGATGCCTTCCACCACGCCCTGGACAGCCTTGATGTCTCCTCCTGCTGCAAGCTTCTGCCTCAGTGCAGCCAACGTCTTCTCCTTTTCTTCAACCATCTTCAGTTCTTTGGCGTACTTTCCTATCTCAGACTGAAACTTAACTGTTTCCTCCAGATGCTGCTTGGATCGAATCTCCAGAAGACCTTCCAACCTGGACTTGTACGGGATCTTTCTGTAGACTGTATGATTTCGCAGCGCATTCGAGATATCTAATTCATCTAAGCAGAGAGATGGTTTCTTCTCAATCACACCCAAGACTTTTCCACCACTATCCATAGGTTCGTCCTCCTTCACAGGTTTCGTTTGTGGGGTGTTACCCTCATCTGCTTTTATAACACTTTCTTTGTCAGAACTATTGCTTTCAGCTTGTGCCTCATTATTACTGGTTGATTCCATCTTGGTGCTTTCATCAACTGGTGATGGCTCTTTCACCCTGTCATCACTTTCAGCATTCACACCGTTGTCATCTTCAGTTTTCAGCTCTTTGTCAGGTTCAATTTCAGCCTTGAGATCTTGATCTGGTTTTGTATCATCACATGCCTGCGATGCTTCTTCTTTGACTTCTGATTCGTCTTTGTTGGCATCAACCTGAACGGCTACCTCATCTGCTTTACTGGACGATTCACTGTTCTCAGCAGATTCGCTTTTACTCTCCTTGGCATCAACCTCCATTTCCTCCTGCTGATCAACATCCACTGAACCTGGTTCACTTTCATCGCTCTTCTTTTCACCTCCTTCTACTTTGACTTCTGTCTTCGCAGTGGTCTCTGTATCCATCTTGGATTCTGCCGAGGGACTCTCTGGGGTCTCTGATCGTCCTGTTGGCTCTGACGGATCTTGCTGTTCCATGGTTTCCGGCTTGGCTTCCTGGATGTCTTTATCCCCTGGTGAGTTGACCTCATCCTCCTTCTTTTTCTCCTCCTTCTCCTGCTCCTGCTCCTGCTCCATCTCCTCTTCCACCTCAGTCTCCATAGGCTCTTCCTTCTCAGGACTAGAAGTGGTATCAACTGGTGGGTAGCCCCACTTGCCAACTACCAAGGAAAGATAAAACAAAAAATTAACAATATAATGTTGCAACAAGGTAATGAAAAAATATTAAATCCTCTTGCCTTTCGCACTTCCATACGATACCACAGTAAAAAAGAAATTTTCTTCCAAAACATGCTTAACATTGATACAATTTCTGGTTATCAATGAATACTTGTAGATTTGAAATAACAACTTGCATACTTACTAACACTAATGCAACTTACGTTACACATTGTGACACTTACGTTATAGCCCAGTCACATATCGCCGTATATCATTAAAGGGGTAGTACAGTTTGGGTAAGGCTGAACTTAAATTTAACCAAACCTGGACAGTAACATTATAAACTAATAGTTATAACTCCACCATGCTAGAAAGGTATACAAACTTACAAACGACTAAGTAAAAAGCCCATTATCATTCAAAAAGAGCCATTAAAACACAAGAGGGCGCTCTCTAAAAAGGCATTGGTTTTAACCATTTTTCATACAAAATTATGCATGTGATGTTTTATTGAAATCATGATTAAATAGAGAGATCATCAACAACTATTTAAAAAACACTTTTGAAAATTTTTGAAAAAGTTTATGCATTTTTTTAGATTTTTTGAAAAATTCATCTAATTATTTGGGCCCCAAATAATTATAAGATCATAAAATATATTTATTGATATTTCAGCCGTTTCTAGACCGATTTTGACCAAATAAAGTTTATTCTGCCATTAAAATTGCATGTTCTCTCAAATTCGACACTCCGTTTTTCATTACCTCACAAACAAATTGTGATGTGCAGCGCCCTCTCTACCAAAACTAAACTACCCCTTTAAAGGACACTCGACTAGATGCGAGGTGCACAAATTTATTTTGTAATGGTTTTATACACACTTTGTTGCTTATTTTCATGATTGTAACCTTCATATTACCATACTTAAAGCTATCTAGCTAGCGAGCTCTCATGTGAAATGTTGAGGGTAATGTATGTTACACCTCTTTATTAAAAATCAAGCACAGTATTCTTGCAGAGTAATATTACGTGATCATATTTTCGGATTATATACTCTTATGTATGTCCTTTAGATTGGCATTGAAAGTTAACGTTTTGCAAAAATGTTATTTTTTCACTTTTCTGACTTTTCAATTGTGCCGAGATAGTGGTTTTGGCCCTAAAGTGTATAAATTGATTGGGTAATTTGCAGAAGACATTTCTTTGTTACAAACTAACCCAGCCTGGCAGCTTTTGTGCAGCATTACAGTCCAATATTGGATTTTTGTTTTTGTTTTTAAGACATTTGGAGAAAAGTGAAAAATGGTTATTTGCTAAAAACTCACTCACCCTGCCAGCTTGTATGCAGCAACACAGTGCAATATTGGATATTGACTTTCATTGTAGACCTTAACTTGTACAGTGTCAATCACTGTCAATGCCATTTATAGTAACAAGTATTCAACTTTGTTTTCCTGTAAGCATTTTCCAGTCTTAAGACAACTTTAGGAAAACAATTTTTGATGGTAATTTGCTACACACTCACCTGCCTGCACTGGCAGCTTTGATGCAACAATTAAGTCCAGTATTGGATCTTTTTTCCTTATAAGACAACTTTTGGAAAACAATTGTTGCCCCTTATTTGCTACACACTCACCCACCTTGCAATCTTTATTGCAGCAACACAGTGCAATATGGGATGCTTTTTTAAGACAATTTTGAAAGAAAATGTTATGGGTTATTTGTTACAAACTCACCCGCCCTGGCAGCTTTGATGCAGCCATCCAGACCAATATTGGATATGTTGTTCCATTTTAACCCGTTCCCAACGAGTTTATGAAATCCCCATAGACTTTCTACACAACCCACTCGGTTCCCGTGGTCAAGGGGTTAAGATAACTTTTGGAGAAACAAAATGTGCCCCTTATTTGCAATACACTCACCTACCTTGCAATCTTTATTGCAGCAACACAGTGCAATATTGGATTATTTTCCTTTAAGACAACTTTTGAAGCAAAAATTATAGACTGACATTATTTGCTACAAACTCACCCGCCCTGGCAGCTTTGATGCAGCGATCTAGACCCATCTTGGCAGGACTCGGCGGGGGCAGTGCTTTCCTCTTCCTCACTGAGCTGTGCCATTCAAAGCCATTGCCTCCGTAGATACGATACTCCTCACCCTTTACCTTCCACACCTGTAACAAAAAGATAGGGAATACTAAAGGTTTAGCATTTTGGTTGACTTTTACAATGCAAACCATTAAAAAGGTGCTCTGTGCCATTCAAAGCCATTACTCCTCACCCTTTAACTTCCACACCTGGAACAAAGGCATCGGGAATACAAAACAAAGGTAAGATAATGAAAAGTAGAAAATTTATATTTGAGCATTTCATGTCTGTCTTTTAAAATGCAAACTATAAAAAAGGGTACTTTGTGCCATTCAAAGCCATTGCCGGCATAGATACGATACTCCTCACCCTTTAACTTCCACATCTGTAACACTAGCATTGGGAATTTAAAAAGGCAATGTAAAGTTAAACATGTCAATTGAACCTAAAAATTCTGTGTTTTTACAACGTATTGCACGGAAATTGCTCAAATTCATAATTTGTTTTACAAATATCCTATGGAAACGTTGTTTATTTATAGAATTCATAAAACCTTCATTATTTTCACTGCTATTATTTAATTATTGAACAATAATTAATAATTGATTTAATAAAAAATATTTAAAAATCATTGAAAAGTTGTTAATAAATCAAAAAGGATAAATGCAATAAAGCTTACTTTGGATGGCACAACCAAAAAAGACAAAGCAATACACTAAATATTCTGTAACATTTTGTTACAATGCTGAGAAAGTGAAATTTGGCTTGAATTCAAAACTCATTTTGGTGCACACAGTCCAACAGGCCTGTTCTAACTTTGAGCCCTGTGTAGTTATAATATTCAAATTATACATTTGATGCAAACTATGAAAAACTGATCATTGCAAATTACCTGGTGTTTGATCGGGAAGCAGTACTTGACCCAGCTGCAGTTGGTCTGTATCTCCTCAATGTCATCATCCTTCTTCTTCCTCTCCAGCTTCTTCCGCTCCTCCTTCTCCATGGCAGAGGTCCTCTGCATGTGGATGTGGCCCAGACCATCCCCGAAGTACGAGTTGAAGACCACCGGCTTGATGGCACACTCCAGGACGGAGAGGGCCAGGGCAAAGGCGTGGGGCTTGGAGCACATGTGCACGGCCTTGACCCAGTTGTTGCGATGCACTGTCCAGTTGGTGTGCATCAGGGCTCGGGGGAGGTTGGTCTCCAGCTGGGTGATGGTGAGGCGGAGCGTGGAGATGGTCAGGATGCGGTTGCCGTTGGTGTTGCCATGCCACTTGAACTCGGCCGCTGGCGTCAGGGTGAACTTGTTGACCAGGTAGCGCTTCCTGTCCCGCTCCTCGGCGTGTTGGGGTTTGTTGAGGGCAAGCCGGTTGACGGTGTACTGGTTCTTGTAGGACTTGTAGGTCCCCTCCATCCCTAACTTGAAGAGGGTCTCAGGCCGGGCTCCACCCCTTGTAACGATACCTTCACCACCACCTCCTATCCGGTTGATTTCCCCCTTTGAGTTAATGACGAGTGTCTGATCACTCTTGCCTTTGCTGATGACATTGATCCCTGGTGAGGATGTGCGGGTAGGAATGCTTGTAGTGTAGGTCAGGTAGGGTGTGCTCTTTGGTGGTGGGGGTTTGTAATTAGGGTTGCGAGATCTTGTCATGACGATAGCTTTCTTCTGCCCATCACCCCCTTTACTCTCACCCTCTTTGCCTTCCTCCTCCTCCTCCTTCATCTCCTCATCTTCATTCTTCACAGGTGACTCACCCTCCTTGGCATCAACATCTTTCTCACCATCTTCCTTCTTGGGCGATTCCTCATTGGTGTCCATCTTCTCTTCCCCTTCCTCAATTTTCTCAGCACTTTCACTATTTGTCTGATTTCTTGCATCTTCTCCCTCAATGCTGACCTCTTTATCCTCTTCCTTGTTCTCTCCAGCGTCATCCTGACCTCCAACTGCTTCTTTTGCTTCAGCGATGGCAGCCTCCTCCTCCAGACGACGCTTCTCTTCCTCCTCCTTTCGAACGACTTCCTCTCTGGCAGCTCTCAACTCAGCTAGTTCATCTGCAAATACAAGGATTTATAATTGGCAAAATAAGTATGATACATGTATCAAATCGTGTATTTTCTCGAAGGCAAAGTAAAGAAAATAGTTTGTTGTTTGCACATTAAAAATAAATGCTCCTCTTCCTCCTCCTTCCTTACAGCTTCCTATCTGGCAGCTTTCAAGTCAGCTTGTTCATCTGTTAATACACGGATTTATAATTTGCAAAATAAGAATGATGAATTCCTTTAATCCCTTTTTTTCTAGAGGGCTCATCCTCAATGCAAGTACCACTAAACAAGGATTCATTATTTCAAAACTAAGGAAAGTATTTTTTACATTGAATCTGCACTATAAATGCTAGAATATTATTATCAATTGACCTATTTTAGTCAAAAACTGCAGTGGAAATGCAATGGGCTGACATTTCTCCAGTTTTGTAAAAAAAAAAATCATATTTCTATTTATTTTGTGATCCATAAAAATGTTAGACTGACCAGCAGTCTTCTGAAGGACAGACTTCTGGTTGCCGCGGGCGCTGTTTGTGAGCTCCTCCGTCTTCTGCATCTGTGCCAGGATATCGGGCATAGTCTCCGTCAGGGTCTGGACCAGGTCCTGCTCCCACTTCTCTCCATCCAGGGAGTGCATCAGCTCTTCCAGATGGGGCTTGCTGGAATAGTACCGCACCTCATCCTCTCCCTCCCTGTCATTCATTATCAAACAAATTGGTGTGAAGAAAAATAATCATTAAAGGGTATTACAATTAATTTAATTGGAGTGTTTTACAATGTAGAACTTTGATCCTGAAAAAAAAAAGGAAAACTAAATTAAATCAAACCTGTGTATAGTGACTGACCACCTAAGGCCAAGGGGGAAACAAGAAAAGTGGCAAAGTAGACAGGGGACCTATACACAGGTTATATAACATTGTTTTCCTCTGCAGGGGAATACTTTGGGTGGCACTACCCTACTAGACAGGTGGCCAATAAGACAAGTTTCAAGTTTGACTGAATATGTACATATTAGATGTTCTTTTGTGATTTCTGTTAATTAAAGAATTAAGATGAATATTTCATTTTGCTGCCTTCTTTATGTACAATGCACATTGGCTTAACTAAACATCAAACAATATACATCAAACTATTCAAGGAACTAGATTTGATGAATTATTAAAATTAATTTTTTCACATTTTTGGTTTTGTATAGCAAATGTTCAAATTACAACTGATGTTGTTTTGTTTTTTGTATACACATACATTGTTCAATGTATTAAAAGAAGTTGTAATTTGATTTCTTTGTATCAGAACAAATACAGGCTGACTTTTCACAAATAATGAACTTGTTTTAAAAAGATCATTTTCAAAGCAAATTACTTTCCTAGTCTCTGTTCAAAATGAAATAACATGTCATATTTTGTATTTTGTAAAGTTTAACCTGCAATTATATGCCACTGTTAATGTTATTTATTCACAAAAAATTATCTATCCAAATATTTTGTCTTAATTCAAATATTAATTTTGTCCATCAAAAAGGGCTACCTACAATGTAATTCTTTGGTAATGAATCACATTGACAAAAACTTTTTAAAAGCTTTCAGCACTAAAAGAAAATCAATTGCCATTAGAATAAATTTCAAGGAGTATTGTGTAAGGAGAAGATGATGTTGAAAAGTCTTTCAATGCGTTCAGTCTTCAAGTGATAGGACATTGCATATTGACTGAATTAACAAACAATCTTATTCTGAGCTTTGTGGACAATCATAATCAGTATTCACAGTCATGCCATGACTTTCCTGATTAACAATCACAAGCATGTCATTTAGGTAATTTAATTTTACTGTTTTAAAGTGACTACCTTGAAGCCTTCCTTTTGTAATAGAAAATATTCAAAATAAATGTGACCATACATTGTTTGTTTTAGGTAATAGAATCATTAACCTTAAGCCTGAGGACATAAAACTACTATTTTAAAGTACTTACTTGAGTGTAGAGACGTACAGCATTTTGCTTATTTACCCCTTGTAACGTAACAGTATAGTTTCTTAAATTGTATCCTGGTAAATTAAGCAATTATCTATAATCAGCTTAATTTATTTAGTTTCATTATCAGCATTTCAGTGTCACATTATTCGCATTACAGTTCCTTTTTTTCTTTTTTCTTATGAATGGATTTTAATCTGGTTTACTTACGCAATTATTCTCCTGCCTAGGAGCCAGTACTTTCTCCCCTGTCGGTCGTAACCCAAAGGTTCTTGTCGGATGAGAAGTCCACTCTTCTCTACTTCAGAGATGCAGTCATAGACTCCCAGAACACGATGTTGTCGGCAGACCGTACACATCCAGTCATCTTCAGGTACTTCCACAAGACTCACACACTCCAAATGATACACAGCTGGACAAGTTTCACAGCATATTAGATCCCCGAGTTTGTGGCATGATCTGCAATGATCATCATATGTGATGGCCCCTTCACTGAGAATTTCCTCTCGCACCCGGTTTGACGCAAGAAACTGATCACACAGGAGACGCAATCCTGTAATCTTGTCTTTGACTGGAGAGAATGGATAGTTCTCACCTTCCAGAGCACTCAGTACTCCACCTTCCCGGAATTCCTTGTCACTCTCAACGTAAGCTCGTACAACTTCAGCCCATGTCATGCTATCCATGAACAGAATTTGTACATTCACACTGTCACGCTGGTCATGTGGACCAAAGGTCGTACCACTGCTTTCATCTTCCTTTATAAGATTATACAAAAGTGCTTGATGAATTTCTGCTAACAACGTACATTGCTCTTCGCTGCAGAGCGCTGCACAAAAGTCTTCGAATCGAAAAGGTGATATTCTGAGCTGCTGGCTAAAATGTCTGAGGACTTCATAAACCGACAATGCTGGCATGACATCCTCACTGTCAACCATGAGATCCGTACTTGACTGTGGCAATTCAAGGGGAGGGATCTCTTCCTCTTCCAAGAATGGAAGATGCACTGATCTATTTGTCCGGGAGAGCAACAACCTCCTTTTTGCAGCAGTGCTGCTGTCGTCACTGTCATCACTTTCTTCTTCCATATCCTCTTCCACGGGAAACGAGTCTGCATCGGAACTGTCATCATTGCTCTCTTCCTCATTTTCATCCGATTGCAATAATTCTTCATCAAAATCTCTTTCATCTTCATCAGAACTTTCGTATTTCGGTTTCTTACCTTTCCCCTTTCCTTTTGGTTTTGGCTTTGCCTTTGTTTTGGGCTTTGGACCTGGCTTACTTTGACTTTGAGTCACTTTACCCCTGCCTCTCCCTCTACCGGCTCCTTTTGGGCTCGCTTTTGGTGGTGATTGCTGAGCCGAAATGACCTCTTGAATCAGACGCTGACTTCGCTGAGCTGCCTGGCGGAGTCTCTGGGATCTCACTCGGCCGACCGGGCCGGTGCTGCTGGCTTGACTTACCGGCGTGCTGCATCGAGAGCTGGCGGGACTTGAGCTGTTGCTCTGGCCTCCATTACCCCGGCCATTTTCAACTCCTCCAACAGATTTCTTTGAATTTACCGGCGTCTCCTCCTGCGAATCGACTAGCGATTTAGGAGGTCGGCCACGACCACGGGGCATCTTTAATCTCAAATGGCGGCTGCTAGCGACTGCTTGGTAACATTACGCACACCAATCGCAGGTTTGAGATCCACTGTCTACGCGGGGAATCACGATTTCGGCATTCTATTTACGAATCGCACGCAGGATAAGCGATGTCCGCCATTTTCTGATTCAGTGATCACGTGATCAATTACCTCACTAACTAGTTGTGCTGGGTATGAATAGCAACTCATGTCAAAATTAACACATACTTGACACACTACTCTAGGACTATGTCGCCCTCAGTTATTCCCTCAGCGGTGTCACTGCACGATCATTCTCGAAGTTAATATTAATTTTACCTCCTATTCGCGGCCTTTCAAGTAATTTTCAGCAAATTACCCCCCAATGTTAAAGGGATACTTACATTTTGGTATAGAGGGCGCTGCACGAAATTATTTTTTTGTGAGGTAATGAAAAACTGAATGTCAAACTTGAAAGAGCATACAATTTTAATGACAGAATAATCTTTATTTTATCAAAATCGGTTCAGAGACGGCTGAAATAGCCGTAAATATAACCATTTGTTCTATTGGTTGTAGGACAGAAAGGTATAGGTCCAGCCCTATTCCTTACATAGTGAGATGCTTGAATAAAAATATTAATTAGATACCTTAAAATCCCCATGTATATTGATGCATGTAATACATTAGACACGTAAGTTATGTACTATTATAATATACTGGTTTGATTTGATTATTGTGTTATAATTGTTCACGCACATAATTCCGATCTTTATTATGATAATTCCTATCTTTATTATGATGCTTCCTTTGTGTGAGGCATTTGTGTATAATAATGGGCAATTATACTTTGATGGTAAAAATGCATTTATTCACCCTTACGAATTGTATTGGATAAGTGATTTGGACAAACTAGTTATTACAGCGAGATACAGTACCTTATAATAGTACATTTAATACTTTTGACTTTAAAAGTAAGTGTTGATTATTATAAGCTATTGAACCAAACCAAAACACTCTTATTGAAATGCATTTGAATTCGCATTTTTGTGTACGAGTCTCAATTTACGGGTGATATCATTATATCCATAATCCATGTAATTGAATAAAGTTATTTAAGCCATTGAATGTAATACATTATGATTCATATATCATATCATTCTATTCGGATAATTAATTCTTACTAATTTCCAAGAATTGCTGCTAGTTTATGTCGTTTTGTATAGTAAGTGTTATAAATATTAATTTATAAGTATTCTAAATTTTATAAATTTTACTTTTAAATATGAAATTTGCATTAGAAAATCGAATTAATACATGCACGATGCCTTAATATTATATTATGGGCTTTTGTTATTACTCATTTCATGTATCAATATATAAAACAACATTATTACTCACTGTCGTTGGTTAGTAATTACGGCTAATTCGTTATTCTATTAATTTGTGATTGAGCTATATTATGTAATTTTCGTAAATTTTTAACTAGCCCAGTAAATGTTACAGCAGTCATAATGGTTTTAATGTTATATTAAAATATAAAATTTGCATTAGGAAATATAAATTGATACATGATGCCTATTGATTTTTGTAATCACTTAATTATTGATTAATCGATATACAAAATAATAATATAATTTACTGTCTTTCGTTAGTATTCATGCCTAATTTGTGATACTATTATGATTTATTTCTCTAATTATTGTATATAATATATTAAAGGTACTTCAGATTCGTCAAATCAGATGCGCGGCGCCATCTTAAGTACACGTTGCGCACGGTGCGTGATGCACGTTAGCTCAGTGTCATGCGGTGCGCGCAAACTGGCCCAGTTCAAAATGGCGACCCGCTATGTAGCATCCCCACGCTTGATGCCCTTTAAGGTTTCTTTATACCTCGTGAGTTCATTAAAGGGGTAGTTTAGTTTTGGTAGAGAGGGCGCTGCACATCACAATTTTTTTGTGAGGTAATGAAAAACTGAGTGTCGAATTTGAGAGAACATGCAATTTTAATGGCAGAATAAACTTTATTTGGTCAAAATCGACCCAGAAACGGCTGAAATATCAATAAATATATCTGATCTAATAATTATTTGGGGCCCAAATAATTCGACGATTTTTCAAAAAATGAAAAAAATGCTTGCACTTTTTCAAAAATGTTCAAAAGTGTTTTTTAAATAGTTGTTGATGATCTCTCTATTTAATCATTATTTCAATAAAACATCAAATGCATAATTTTGTATGAAAAATGGTTGAAACCAATGCCTATTTAGAAAGCGCCCTCTTGTGTTTTAATGGCTCTTTTTGAATGATAACGGGCTTTTTACTTAGTCGTTTGTACTTTTGTATACCTTTCGAGCATGGTGGAGTTATAACTATTAGTTTATAATGTTACTGTCCATGTTTGGTTACTAAAGTTCAGCCTTACCAAAACTAAACTACCCCTGTTATTTCCATGTTTGTAAATATTGTTGCAAATGACACTGCAATTCAGCTTGTAGCTGTGAATGTGACATTTTGTTGAATAAAATACCATTATTATTTGTAATTATTGTGGGGCCTCACAATAATTCAATAATTTGGAACCAGCCGTTGAAAAAACAAAAAATGCTTACACTTTTCAAAAATGTACAAAAGATGTTGTTAAATAGTTGTTGATGATCTCTCTATATGTAATCATTATTTCAACAAAACATCACATGCACACTATGTTTTATTCAAAATGTAATGTAATGGTTCAAGTTTTGTTTTTTAAAGGGATTTAGTAACATTGTCCAAATCCTCAAAACCCAATTGGAATTCTAGCGGTTCCCTCGTTGAAGGCTTGTTGTATTCTTACTACAATAAAAGCATGGGACAGGTTTCGGTTTTTCAAATCTCCCTTTAGTTAAAAAGATATTTACGATAGAAGTGTTCAGATGTTAAATTATCCACTGGACCGCGAAAACCGTGTACAAAGTGAGTGCAATGAGTTAGTAAATATCACTTTGCATTTTTGCTCATTACTCGGCCATATTATATCGCGATTTAACTTGAAATTTTCACACAACACCCATACGGTCAACAAATTCAGTTTGACCAAAACTGTACTCTCTTTACCAAACTCAACTATATAGATTTTACCATATACAAGCCCTTTATTATATAATACTATTTCAACAATACTAGTTAATCAATAAGTTTGGCCAATAAAGATACTTGCGGTTCGCAGACAATTACAAAAAGAAGAACACTTTTGACGGTTTTTCATTACCTCACAGTCACAGACATACACAAAATACTTCACGAAGCAAAACCAAAACAGAACTACCGTATCCCAAACAAATTATGCAATTCAAGAAAAGTTATACCGATACCATATTTTTCCGATTTTCGAATATTGTCATAGACAATTATTTTTCTCAACTCCGTGAACATCGTCAAAAGATTTGAATTACCTATCTGTTTTCCATTCCACAAATAGTTTATGTCACGTCAAACACTAGACCAATTAATCTGACGGTGCATTTTTCGGGGCCTCTTTTACATTTACAGTACAGTGTCAAATTGTTAAAGGGATAGTTTAGTTTTGGTAGAGAGGGCGTTGCACATCACAATTCTTTTGTGAGATAATGAAAAACTGAGTGTCGAATTTGAGAGAACATGCAATTGTAATGGCAGAATAAACTTTATTTGGTCAAAATCGGTCCAGAAATGACTGAAATATCAATAAATATATTTGATCTTATAATTATTTGGGGCCCAAATAATTAGATGATTTATTTTTAAAAAATAAAAAATGCTTACACTTTTTCAAAAAATTTCAAAAGCGTTTTTTAAATAGTTGTTGATGATCTATCTACCCCTTTAATATAGATCTTTAGTACTGTAACATCGTCAAAATTAGAACTAATCGTTGCATTCATATTACCCATTGGCGTCGATCACGGGATGACTGTGAGGTGGGGAAGGGGGGGGGGGGTGACCCCGGCGTGACCCGTGTATTATTATCAAACCCCCCCCCCCCCCCCCCTATAAATTTGGGATTCAACAATATGTAAAATAACGTAAGTCATATTTTCCCCTCTCATTCATGATGTGAAAGTTGATAGACTGTGCACATGGGAATCAACAGGCAGGGGAAGGGGGAGCACTCACCCCCCCCCCCCCCCCCCCACACACACATTTGTATTTTGTTTATCTCATATTACATTATGTATGTTTGATTACTTGACTGTGCCCCCTGTGGATGGCCCCAACAGTGTCCCTTTGACCTGGCATACAGTGTGCACCCACTCACGTTTCGCTATGCCCACTATAAATTTAGCTTTACTGCTATTTTCCCGGCCGGGCTATTTTACAGTTTCATTCTAAAAAAAATCTTTAGTTATCCCAAAGCTTCCAGGGGTTCTGCCCCCTGGATCAACCATTGAGAGCCACAATATGGGTATTACCAATATAATTAGCATGGTACCGGTTTCCCCCTAGCCTATCCGATATGCGTCGGGCTTTCTGGCAAGTACTATTAATCGCGTTATGGAGACGGGTCCGTCTCTATAACGCGATGATTGTACGTGCAAGAAAGCCCGACGCATATCGGATATTCTAGTTTTTCCCCCAAATATCTTTCGTTATAAAGATATTTATGAAAGAAAGTCTCCCGGGAAAGTTTAGTTTTGTCGACACGGCTAAATGATAAAAATTATTTGGCGGCAAGTTATCGAGAATAAAAGCACCACAATTATACACACTCCCTATTGATAGAGATATGCTTCTAGTATTTTTGACATTAACCGCCTTTCATAGCAGCTGATTATCTCAATTTCGATTTCCAAGGCCTAGGCTGCCACAGGATCATGAATTATTCACTGGCTTCGACTGTAATTCGCTATCAAATTATCTGTTGTTTGATTACAATTTCGGGGTGTTTTAATGATTCAATATTATGATAAATTGAGAAATAGACTGAATTTCAATCAGATACGCCGTTACGCGTGAGAGTCGAGTACATGCAATGACCAATCGCGTGCTCGTATTGCATGGCCATGTACAAAATCGATAGTAGACAACTCCACCCTGAGACATTTACTCGTAGGATTGGGCAGTTCGACCCCATACACTAGACAACTCGATCTCTATGCATGAATAATAGCTTTAGCACTACCATAATCGGGAGGTCCCCCC